>PVJC01010324.1:0-43918 GCA_004026665.1 Murina feae
TGTGTGTGTGTGTGTGTGTGTGTGTGTGTGTGGCCACTGGGGACCTGCCCCCAGCCGCATCTGAGGCTCGGAGCAGTCCTCCTGTGTGTGTCTACCTGCCGGGGGCCTGCCCCCAGGCACACTGTGGAGGCTTGGAGCAGGCACCCCCTCTATGTTGATCTCTCAGACTCTTGCCCTCCCCTGCATTTTGTTCTCTTTTTTTAGCATGGCCAGGGCTGGGTGCGGCCTGCCTCCCAAGCTTGCCTACTGCCCATCTTCCTCCAGCCACCAGAAAGCAGGGAAAACCCCGCCTCGTGGTCAGGCCAGCCTTTTCCTGCTCTCTGATCCCTGGAAGGGACCTGGGAAGCCGCCAAGCAGGCCTCCAACTCTTTCCCACTCACCTGTCCCCTGCTGCATTCCTTTCCCACTTCCCGGTGCCGCCAAGGGGTCTGGGAGCTGCTAAGCAGGACCCCGGCCCCTGCAGCCTTGCTTTCCCGCTCCACGATGCCCCTCAAAGGGCCTGGGCAGGCCAAGACCTCCCCCCCCGCCGCCTCTTACCCGCTTCCCGGTGCCCTCCAACCCTGCCGCCTGTTTCCCATCACGGGTCCTGGGTCCTGCACTGTCCTGCCCTGCAGCCGCTCTGTGCACTCGGGAGGTCCCTCAGCCTGGCCTGTGCCCTCTCGCAGTCTGGGACCCCTCGGGGGATGTCCACCTGCTGGCGTGCCTGACCAAGCTGGGTGAGGGGCTTTAAAGCTGCCCACAGCTCCCATTGACCCAACGTCCCAGCAAGGCTGGCTGGACGCAGGTTTCTGTTCCTTTAAGCTGAGGTAAGGAAACCTCCTCTGCTTCACCTCGCAGTGCAGCGTCTATAATGAGTCTTTGTTACTTTTAGTAAGGCAGGCCAGGCTGCTGTTCCCTTCAGCTCCTGAGGATTCTATGATTGTTACATTATTGAAACATGTTTCGGAGCCTGCCCGCCAAGGGCCGAAAACAGTATCGCTTTCGCTCCTGCTGCAAGGGACGCTGCCTAAACGTTTACTCAGGTCCGTGAGTGGCGGCCAGCATGTTGGCTGGGCTAATTTGCATACAACCGCTCTGATTGGCTGGTGGGCATGGCTTACCCTGTCTCGGAGAAACGGTTAATTTTACTATTTCACTTTTATTAGTTTATATATATATATATATATATATGAAAATACTTTTTTTAGGAAAATACTTTTTCCTGGAGTTATTTTTTTTTTGAAAATAGAAGTTTTTTAATAACTAGCACAGATATTAGGATGAATTATACCAAGGGACCATAAAATGAGGTTGCTTTAGCTGTATCAAATGAAAATGACTATTACTTAAAATATGTCCCTTTCATTTTATATGGCAGGAATGATTTCACAGGATCAGAAAACAACATAAGCAAAGTATTTTCAAAGACATTTTTAATGCCATTTTCTCTCTTGATCTTCTGCTCTAAACCTAATAAATAACACAAAATATAAAAAGAGTTACAATGATATATATATATATATATATATATATATATATATATATATATACACACACACACACACACACACACACACACACACACACTCATACATACTAGGGGCCCGGTGCACAAAACTATGTGCACTCAGTGGGGTCCCTCAGCCCGGCCTGTGTCCTCTCAAAGTCTGGGACCCCTCAAGGGATATCCACCTGCTGGCGTGCCTGGTCAGCCTGGGTGAGGGGCTGATGGCTGTTTGCAGGCTGGCCACAGCTCCCATTGACCCAGCGTCCCAGTGAGACTGGCTGGAATCAGATTTCTGGGGTTTATCTTCTATAATTGAAACTTTGTTACCTTTAGCGGAGGCCTAGGCAGGCATCGAAGACTCCTGTTTACTTCAGCTCTGTGGTTTCTATAATTGAAACATTGTTGCCTGGAGCAGAGACCCAGCCAGCCTAGGCAGGCAGTTGCAATGGAAGCCTCCTGCTTGCTCTAGCTCTGTGACTGCCAGCCTCCATGTTGGCTGGGTTAATTTGCATACAGCCGCTCTGATTGGCTGGTGGATGTGGCTTAGGTGTCTTGGAGTGATGGTCAATTTGCATATTACTCTTTATTAGATTATATATATACTAGTGGCCTGGTACACAGAAATTTGTGCACTCGAGGTAGGGGGGTCCCTCAGCCTGGCCTATGCCCTCTTGCAGTCTGGGACCCCTCGGGGGATGTCCTCCTGCTAGCTTAGGCCCGCTCCCTGAGGGATTGGGCCTAAACTGGCAGTCAGACATCCCTTTGGCAGCCCAGGAGCCCTTGAGGGATGTCCACTTGCCAATAGGGAGTAGGCCTAAGCTGTAGTCGGACATCCTTAGCACTGCTGAGGAGGCGGGAGAGGCTCCTGCCACCACTGCTGTGCTGGCAGCCATCAGCCTGGCTCTGGCTGAGCAGAGCTCCCCCTGTGGGAGTGCACTGACCCACCAGGGGGCATCTCCTGCATTGAGCATATGCACCTCGTGGTCAGTGTGTGTCATAGTGACCACTCATTCCCAGTTGTTCTGCTGTTAGGGTCAATTTGCATATTAACCTTTTATTATGTAGAACAGAGGCCTGGTGCACAGGTGGAAGTCAGCTGGTTTGTCCTGAAGGGTGTCCTGCTGAGGTGCCTGGCCAGCCTGGGTGAAGGGCTGATGGCTGTTTGCAGGCTGATCACAGCCCCTTCAAGGTGGGGGTCCCCATAGCTCCTTCAGGTAGGGTGCCTGGTCAGCCTGGGTGAAGGGTTGAGGACTGTTATCAGGATGGCCATGGCTGCAGGCTAAAAGCAGGTATCTGGAATTTATTTAACTTCTATAATTGAAACTTTGTTGCCTTGGTACCGCTCAAAGCTGCTGGCTGGAAGCAGGTATCTTGGGTTTATTTACCTTCTGTAATTGAAACTTTGTTGCCTTAAGCAGAGCTCAGGGTCCAAAGGTCAGGTGGGAATCTTGGCTTCCTCCATTGCCAGGGCAACTCAAGCCTCCTGCCTTGCTACAGCTCCCTGGCTGTCACCATCTTTGTGATGGATTGAGGGTTAATTTTCATGTTACTCTTTTGCCTGGGCAGGAGACCCCCCAAGCCCTTCCAATCGCTGGCTTCACAGAGCTCAGGCCTCTGCAATCACCAGCTCTGATCCTGTCCCCTGCCATTGCCGGCTCTGCCCTTGCCCCACTGGCAGCTTCTAGCCAAGGCTACAGGCCTGGGCAGGGGACCCCCCCAGACCCCTGCTTTGCCTGCTCAACTGGTGCCCAGACCCCTGATTGCAGGCTCCACCCCTGCCCTTCTGATGGTTGGCTCCTCCTTTGCCCATGCCTGAGGCCTCTGGTGAAAGCCTCTGGCCTGGGCATGGCACTCCCAGCCCCCTCTGATTGCCTGTTCTGCCACTTGGGGCCCCCACCTCCCCTGCCACCTGCCTGGCTAACTGGCCTGACTACTTCAGTGGTGTGGCTAAGCCAGACTGGGTGCCACCATCTTGTGGCTATGGGGGTGGCCATCTTTGGGACAGAGTGATGGAATGATGCCTAATTTGCATATTACTCTTTTATTAGATAGGAGGATATCTATCTATCTATCTATCTATCTATCTATCTATCTATTTACACACACATACATATCTATCTATCTATATCTATATCTATATCTATATCTATATCTATATCTATATCTATATCTATATCTATCTATATCTATATATTAACTTTGTAAAGTTTACTCTCCAGAGATTGAATGCTGATAACCAAATTAGTGACTCAGGATAGAGAAGGTAATGTTATTTAACTGCAAAAAACAATTTAGGCTGTAATAAAGAATAAAAAGCTTTTATTTGAACAAAGGAGAGATTGCAATGTAGGGCAGAGATTCAGGTAACAACCTAAATTATTCTCAACAGGAAACAAAAACAACAAAAAATCCACAAGGATTATAAAGGCACAGGCAGAAGGATTATTCCCATTAAGGCCTTCCATTTAAACAAAGACCATCAGGTACCTAATCTGGGATTGCTTAGGCCATTATGGAAATGGAGAATTCTGGCTGTTGAAATGGATCGTTTCCTTTCAACATGAAGGATGCACATGGTCTGCTCACTATAATGAGGAGGAAATAAAGTCATGCATGTCCATGTAGCAATCATTGTTCCTGGGAGGGGCGTACAGGCCTCTTAGGGGAGAATAGATGATTTTTTAGGAAAGGCGAATGGGCTCTAAGCAGAATAGATGGGATGTATGACAGTTCGTGGTAAAGTTTCTGGGTGTGGTGTTGCCTTCTAGTCTCCACTCCTGTGATGAGTCAGTCTTCCTGGTTGGTGAAACTCCTGGGAAGGAAGTTATGACAACTGAATTTCTTTTGTAGGATGTGTCTTATTGCAGATAAGGAGAGTTCAGAAAAAAAACCCTCTCTGCTTTTACTTTTTTTCCAAGCGACTAAAGCCCAAAATAGTCAATGTGCCAAAGTGACATATTTTAGGTTGCCATATTTCTCTGCCCCTCACCCTCTTAAGAGCACATTCCATGTAGAAGCATGACTCACAAACCCAGATCAGCCCTTGCCAGGACACCAACACCTCTTATGCCTGTTTCATCATCTCTGTTTTTATGATAATAAGTCCCTTGCATGCTCCGCATGTCATGGTACAATTCAAATGGAATGGCAGTTCTGAAAGCAATTTGACAATTCAAAAGCCCCACACAGATGCTCCGTCACATTTGTGAAATCCTGGGCTTGCTTTGCAGTAGGAACTAATGGGTAACACTATCCAGCCCCGGGACATCTGTCTGTATTTTGTTCCCTCAGCTTGTAGACTCAGAAAGATGGTTGGAATAATGGTCACGTACAGTGAGAGGGCTTGTCTCTGCAGAGTGGGATTATGGATGTTCTCATTTTTTGCCTTACATTTTCTTGCCTAGTTGAGTGGATTTACTAGTTTATGACTTATAAATTATTTTTACAAATAGATTTTTAAGCCAAACTTAAGCACAGTAAAACACAAATAGAAAATTTCCAATATATTATTATACTTAAGACCACTTTCAATCACCATAATATATTCCACAAAATTAAATGTCCCAATAGACAATTTATGCAAAGAATAAAAGTTATAACATGCAAATCTAAATAAAATTACGTTTGTCATTGTAAACTGTTGAAAAACAGTCAAAATGAAGACTGTGGAGGGTGGGGGGAGGGCACATTAACTACAAATTAGTAACCATAGGAGTAACAGCTGGCTTCTCATGATAAAAAAATGAAAGCCATAAATTATAAGCTGATTCGAAAATTCATATGAAAATGCAAAGATTACCAAGGTAATCATAAAAAAGAAAAAGAAGGAAAACTAAAGATCTATGCTCTCAGGTAGGAAGACTAATTTCAAAGATACATTAATGAGGACAATTCAGAACTAGGGAAAGGAGGAAAATGGGCTGATGAAAGAGAACAGAAAACATTTCATGTATAAACACCTGAGTTTCTTTGTTGTTGTTTGTTGTTTGTTTGTTTTACTAAGTGCATCTTTAACGCACTAGGAAAAGGATGGAACTTTCTATAAATGATGCCGGAACAAGTTTAAAATTTTCATCACCATAATATCCTCCTGTACATCAAAAAAAGAACCTTAATCCACCCCACACAGCACACAAGAATAAATCCCATATGGGCAAAATCTAATGTGAATAGTATAACAAAGATTTTAGGGTGGGGGGGAAGCATAAATAAAATCTTCATATATCAGAAGTATCTGTAGTTAATAATGGAACAGGAACATTTTTATGTCACTTAATATAATGGAACTTTATGTATTTTTCTGGAAGCAATTGGATGATATCCAGGAATAGCTTAAAAAATAGATACCTTTTTATCAAATACCAAAATTTCCTAGAGTTGCTCCTGCAGAAATAACCAGAAATATAAAAATAGGCTTATATCAAATAATATTTAATCCAAGTTATTTCTATATTTAGAAACTTAAAACTAATTGTTTAGATAAATAAATATTTAAGTAACTATATCATAGTATGGATATTGATGGAATGTTCAAAGCCATTTAAATTCATGCATTTAGATGGCATTTTCTGACTACTACTATGTTAATTTAAATTTTAAGTGAAAAGATGGTTATAAAGAAGTATATAAAGTAATTTAGTTATACTTTATATGATTGTATTATATATGAAGGTAAACTGATGTTGTTGTTTTTTCTGAATAAGGAACTTATTTCCAGTATTATTTTTTTGTATATTCTTCTATTCTTCTTTGTTCTAAAACATATAGTGCTTTTTATAATGGAGTAATGAATGTATTTCAAAAGTACTATTATAATAACATCAAAACACATTTTAAAGCAGGCGATTAAAAACATACCATTTATACACATCAGTTTTTGCATTGCTTCTTATTTCCACTTTAAGTTAATTTATGTCTGTAGCTTTTAAATCCATTTCCATATTGCTGTACCATAAATTGTTAAGTTTTTCTTTGTTATTTGCTATTGAAATTATTTCTAATTTATTCTGTATTCTCTCTATATAAATGACTAATATGTGAAGTGTCCTCTTGGGAATTCAGTGGGGAGACCAAGAGTTCAATTGCTCACGATTACATGTGCTGACCACTGTGGGTGGCCCAGAACATGGCACTGAGGGAGCAAGGGAAGGAGGCCAGAAGGTGGGGAACCTGTTTGGCCCTCATCTCCAGCCAGACGTTGGGACCTTACCCGTGCATGAATTTCGTGCACTGGGCCTCTAACTTCATATAATGCCACAACAAGCATCTTCCAGATGTAGTTTTTGCTACTGTTAAATCAGTTCCTTACTATAAATTCCCAGAAGTGAGAATCTCAGGTCAAAAAGTATAAATAAAATATCCAGCAAAGTTTTATTTATTGAACAATATTTATTTACTATTTAGTAAGTATGCTCTTAGGTACACTGGGGATATGAATATCTGGGTGTTATAATAGTTCAGAGGATGAGTGCAATTAAAATTTAAAAAGAAACAAACATTAAGTGTATGCCATCAGATTAAACCACAGCCACTTCACTCATTTAGATCACTCTACTTCTATGGATTCCACACACTTATCAGATATTTGTCTCTGCTGTTGGCTGAGACTTAATTCAGGCCAACACTCTTGATGCTGTGTAAAGAAAGCTATTATCTTTAAACTAGAGTCCCGATGCACAAAAAACTCATGCAAGAGTAGGCCTTCCTTCTCCTGGCTGCTGGCACCCGGGACCTGAGCTGCTTCCTTCCAGCCACTCATAGGCACCTGGGACCCAGGCTGGCTTCCCTCTGGCTCCACCTTCATCCAGAAGGTCGTCCAGAATGATGTCTGGAAGACTTCCAGTCTAATTAGCATATTACCCTTTTATTATTATAGATCATGGTAAGACATGCTGCCTTTGTAGCACAAAATTCCATTGCTTTTATTGTCATCATGTATCAAGTTTATATTAAATTGGCTATCTATTATTTTCACTGCCCCATCGAGATCATCATGTATCTCTCAGCTCCAAAATACCAGTTTAACTCTTTCCTTTAGATTAGTGTTCTCCAAGTGTATTACCTTGTGTTTTCTAGGCTGTGTCTAATTTGGTTATGTTCTTTTATATCTCACACTAGCTGATCACTCAATTAAGTGTAACATAATTGTTTGAAATTTGCTGCTACAGTTTGTTTTGGAATAGTTCCCTGGACTCTAAATACCTGAGCATGAAAATAATTAAGATGAAGTATTGAGTACAATTGATTTTCCTGTACAAAATATTCAATATGCTCTTTAGATTGAGGGCACTTTGGCTTCCTCTGGATGGCATTAAAACCCATTTTGTTGCTTATGTACATTCTGTAAAATCCTCTTGCTTACACATTTATTTTCATTGACAATAGCATAAATTTATTCTATGCATGTCATCTGGAATTCTTTTAAGTTAGAACTAAGTTGGAATTGTCTTTAAAAGTGAGTTTTAATAAACACAGTTATAAGGAACAATATTTAATCAGTTTATATCATTGTAGATGAAATCAGAGTTTTCAGGGTCCAACCAGGTAGCTTTGTTCAGGAGACAAATGTAATTCCCCCAACTCGATGACTTACGATTCTGGACCAATTGGTCTGTATTACAAAGGAATGAGCAAGTTAATTGTTGATATTAAAGAGACAGGTAACTCATGTCTATACATTCCAAAACAGTAACAAGACATTTTACGTAAACTTATGATATATACAAATATCATATTTCTTATAACATAAAATTATATCCAGTATTAATACAGTATCAATTCCTTAGATCTATATTCTTGGTTTAAGACTAACGAGGATAAATTGGGACACTGCAATAGTGGTAATGAACATTGATGAGATGCCCCCTCAACCATTCATGTCATCTGTGCCCAGGATATATCAGACCAACAGCTGCCTCACATTTCCCCCACCAAGGAAACCTCTGGTAACAGAAAAAAAGAAAAGGCAATTGTTAGGCAGAGAGATCCTTGACCATAAAAAGAATTCTGGTGGAGAACCTGACACTGCTCAAATTACATATCTATATCTGTATATTCAACTTCAAGTGACAAATGAGAGTGGGAATTGAGCGAATGCAATACTTTCCTTTTCCCTTTGTTCTTATATACAGACTAGAGGCCTGGTGCACAAAAATCTGTGCACTCTTTGCGGCGGTTGGGGGAGGGGGTGTCCCTCACCCATCCTGCACGCTCTCGCAGTCCAGGATCCCTCTGGCAGTCCAGGAGCCCTCGCACCTTATTGCCTGACTGCTCACTGCTCCTTAGTGCTGCCTGGGAGGTGGGAGAGGCTTCTGCCACCGCCACTGCACTCCCAGCTTCTGGCTGAGCGGTGCTCCCCCGGCTCCAGTGGGAGTGAACTGACAACCAGGGGGCAGCTGCTGTATTGAGTGTCTCCCCCTGGTGGTCAGTGCATGTCATAGTAACCAGTCGTTCTGCTGTTTGGTCTATTTGCAGAGTACCCTTTTATTATTCGAGGTCAAAAAAAATTTTTTTTTGATGAAAATGTTTCTATGGTCTTTATTTCCATAACATTATGAAACTTGCTACAAAACTAATGTTTTCATAAAAAGGGATTTAATTACTGAAATGGAAAAAAAAATATATCAAATGGTTTCACTTAGAGTGCTGTTCCATAGCAAAGAAAATTTAAAAAAATAATTCAACATTCACTTTCCAGAGAGTGAATTTTGAAAAGCATTGCTATAATCTCTTGAGTTAAAATATCAAATCATTATCAGATTCAACTGGTTTTTATATTTGAGTATTTGATGCCACAATAAATAACTGGCATATTTAACTAAGAATTCCTTTTGCTGAGGGAGACAGTATATTCAGTTATTGACTCATTTTCCACACATGCATAAAAAACTTGAAATTGAAAATGGACAAAATTAATTTGGAAGACATTAGTTGATCTAAATAAAAAGTCATGCTTCACGAAGTAAAATATATCACACTTTCTGCAAACACATTTTTTATTGTTATTTGGGGGCACAGCTTTAGAACGACTAACTTTTAGTTTTTAAAGTAATGTTATTGCTACTCTATCAGATTTTTGTTTTCTTAGCTTTATTTGTGCAGTGATATCAATATGCTTCTGCTGGAAGTCTTGTCCAGCCTCTATTTCACACGTAGACGAATCACTCAGCCTCTACTTCGCCTCCAGTCAATGATTTACAACTGACCCTGCTTGCAAGCTTCTTCTGTCTCCCCAGCATGGCACAGGTCATGGCATTATTGGTTGGTATACTAAGTCTAATACTTCTCTCATTATCACCTAAGATCAAAATTGACTCTTCTTATCCACTTGTGTTCGAAGGCCTTTCGTTTTATTAGGGAACACCTTACAATGTTGTCCTTGAAGGGACAAGTTAGATAAATTGCATCTGGAAAGAATTGGAGAGAGACAGGTTAATGTTGGTAGTTTTTCAGACTTAATCATGTGTTAAAGTAAGTACTTTGTTCTTTGCTCATGTGTCGCACATACAAATAGAAGAGGTGATAGCAAAAACTGGATATATAAAATATCAGGGCAAATGTGATGTCCCTCTATAAAACTATTAATAAACTTTTTAAATTAAAAAAACACACACAATTAGACAGTTTCTAAAAAGGATGGGAAACATTGACAATAAGTATAAATTAGAACTGCCCATGCAAAATGAGACTTGTGTACATCCTATCTAATGCCCATGGTGCTTCTAGTTTCCAGAATTACCGATCTTCCTCTAAGACACATTACAGCTCACCCCATTTTACTTTTCATCCTGCTTTCCCAGTCATCATTATGTCTGGTCCTTGAGCCCTTCTTCTCATATTGTGTTTGCATATATATCCTTGACAATCATTCAATCTCTCATACTTCTCTGTTCTTCAATACTATTATTCTTTGCCCTTTCGAATTTAGTCAGTCGTTAAACTATTTATCTCAAGTTTCTTCCATGACACAAACCTATCTGTCTCCCAGTAAGACTAGTATTGCCTTTGAAGTCTCCCAGAGTAATGACATTTTTACCCTTCAGCTCCCATGTAGAGAATCTCAGGTCCTGTACTGGGACCTAGGTGTCCTTTGTTTCTTTTAAACCGTCCTCCCACCCCCCACTGTCACCCACCTGCTTTCTTCCAAAACTCCAGATTTTCAAAATTAATTCCATTGGACTATATCACTTACTTCTATTTCTTGTGGTGCTGGATGTACCTCTCACTGATGACTTGGTATTGTGTCAACACAACTCGAATGACTCTGAAGGGAGCATGTGCATTCTTGTAAAGGGAACTTGATCCAGGCATCCTGAACCACTTGGATTAAAAATAGAGGGATAAGAAATTTGGATAAAGAATTTAGAGCTTTAATATCATTGAACTTTAATTCATAAGCACAAGAGTATTATGATGTCAGACTTTAATGCCTCTGATTTTAATGTTTTTGCATTTTAACTCAAAAAAGAATTTAATTTTATTTTCTTCCTGGAACTCATTCTAGGACATATTTGAATCTGAAGCAAAATACATTGTTGGCATTTTCTTATTGGAAAATATTCATTTGAAGTATGTTAATGTTGTCATATAATTTCATTTTAGTATCACTGAGAGACTATTGGATAACATGACTGGCTACAATTTGTGATGGAACATATAATAAAGAATGGATTTTCAGCTTTGGGTAGTTTAATTAACAGTATATTTTTTGACCCACATTAGAGCTTCCTAAAGCCAAAATCTACGTAGATTCAATATTATTGAACAATAAATAGGGAAGCCCTTCATGAAAGTAGGAGGACTCTCTCCACACTTTATTGATTTTCTGCTTTTCAGAAGAAAGGGATGTACCTGTCATTTCCTCAGACTTCATGAAGTGCAAGTTGGCATAGAATACAAAGCTGCAACTGTTCCGGTGCCCTTGTTCCTTTCTCCGCATGCTTTCTTCAAGGGACAAGGCTATCTACGGTCACAGCACCACGGGCTTCTTCTACTCTTTCACTTCCCTCGTATTCAGTGAGTACTGTATGCCAGGGACGGCCTCAGTGCTTTCTGTGAATTAACCCATATTAATCTTATGCGGTACATGGGATGGTGACAACGTATTGTGTCAATAGCATGGGATGTTATTACTTTTCATACCATACTAATAAGATACAGAGAGTAAAAATAATTTGCCCAAGACTGCCAGTGACAGTTATGTTGCCAAATCAAATACCCAGTTCTCAGTCTCTATTATATTCAAGAACTTTCACAAAACAGCTGAGCACTTCCTTTTTCTTGAAACATGTTTGTTATTGTTGTTTGATTTTAGTTTCTGTTACCCCACCACCTTATTTACTTATTTACTTATTTAGAGAGAGGAAGGGGGAGAGAAAGAGGTTTATTTGTTGTTCCTCTTTTTTATTCATTCATTGGTTGATTCTTGTAGGTGCCCTGACTGGGAATTGAACCTGCAATTTTGACATATGGGGACAAGGCTCTAAGCAACTGATCTACCCAGCCAGGGCTTCCCACCAACTTCTGATTGCCCCATCTCCCCAGTGACTAGTTCCTCTCAATCCTCTTTGGTGGGTTCTCCCACACTGCATGATCTGCTAATATTGGAATTCAGTGGGTCCTAGTCCTGAACCGGACACTTGTGTATTTCTGCATTCAATTTCTGAGTAATCTCATCTGAGAACATGTCCTTATATGTCATCCAAATGCTAATGACATACATATTTATGTCACTGGCCCTCATTTTTACCTTGAAAGCCAGAAGTATATAACCAAATACTTCATTGCAATTTCAATATTGATTTCTAAATAGCTTTTAAACATATGTTCAAATAGAGCTATTGAATTCCTACCACACAGTTCCATCCTGCTCTTATCAAAACAATCTGAATCATCTGTGATTCCACCCTTTCCATCATGTAAATGCATGTAAAAGCACAGAAATGGTACATACCAAAGTAACAAATGTTATTGATTCTAGGATGTGTGTTCATGGGAAAAGAAGGGTAGGTTACAAGACTGTATTTGTTTGTGTTTTGCATGTACAAGAAAGCAGTAAAATAGGGCTTTTACATTTTTCTCAATATGCTGCTTTATTACCTGAATTTTAAAAATAAAGCTGTACTCATCCATTTCTTTATAATTAAAAAAATATTTAAAAATTGAAGAACTGATTTCTATGTCCACTATGAAATTGCTAGCTTCCATTTTTCTGTAACCCTTCTGTTTCACCCAAATGTGACCAAACAGTCCCAGTTCTGTAGTGACGTCATTAAAATATTATAGACTTAATGTTTGTATGGTTGAGTCTGTAGCGTTAGCTTTTTGGTTTTACCTACCAAAAAGCTAAATGATATCCTATATAATAAAAGCCTAATATGCTAAGTGTCTGGTCATCTAGTTGGCTGTTCAACCAATCAAAGTGTAATATGCTAATGATATGCTAAGTTACTCAACTGCTCACTATGATGTTCACTGACCACCAGGGGGCAGATGCTTCAACCAGTAGATTAGCTTGCTGCTGGGATCTGGCCAACCTGGACTGAGAGCGATGGGTCAGACATGCCCTGAGCCCTCTGCAGTCCCTCCTGGCTAGCCAACCTCCCATGTCCCTCCCCGCCCTGATAATGCACTGGTAGGGTCCCTTGTTCTGGCCTGCACCATCTCACAATCTTAGGGGATGTCGGAGAGCCAGAACGACCCGTCACTATGACAACACACACGGGGGGGGGGGGGGGGGGGGGGGGGGGGGGGGCAGATGCTCAATGAAGGAGCTGCCCCCTGGTGGTCAGTGTGCTCCTACAGGGGGAGCACCGTTCAGCCAGAAGCCAGGCTCATGGCTGGCGAATGCAACAACAGAGGTGGGAGCCTCTCCTGCCTCCGAGGCAGTGCTAAGGATGTCCAACTGATGGCCATCAGCCAGACATCCCCCAGGGGCTTCTGGACTGCAAGAGGGCACAGGCGGACTGAGGGACCCCCTGCCCTAAGTGCACAAATTTTGTGCATTGGGCCTCTACTTTAAATAATGCATTGAAATCATTTTATTTTCATCATCTTATATAATTTAGTCATCAAACTGACCTCAAAATTTAAGTAGGCTAATAGAATAAATTACTCAACTCAAGTAAAATAATTTTAAAAAGAGAATTCATTATTTAATTACTAGGGGCCCACTGCAAAAATTTGTGCACCTTGAAAGGAATTGTGGGCCACAAGGCTGCAGTAGGCACAGTGGCAGGTCACTGCCCATCATCCGCAACCCCACTTGGCCCCTCCCATTGAGGCCCCTGGTCCCTTGTCTGCCAGCAACCCCTCCCACCACCACCACTCCCAGGTGCTGACAGTGTCTGCCCTGCTCATTCCCACTGATGGCACAGAGTGATTGGGGCCAGTGCCAGCAGTGGATGCAAGCAGGGCTGGTGCCATCAGCAAGTGTGAGCAGCAGCTGCTGCCCCTGATCACCTCTCAGGAGCAGGGGGGAGACGGAGAAGCCCTCAGAGGCAATCAGGTTCTGCAGCTGCTGTTCGCACCTGCTGGTGGTGCCGAGTGATCAGGACCTGCACCAGGCACTGGCAGCAGGCACAATCAGTGGCTCCAGCACTGGCTGCTGGTGTGAGCAGGGCCAACATTGGAAATGGTGGCTCCAGTGCAGGCAGTGGGTGTGAGTGCCAGGTGGGACCATGATGCGCAAGAGCAAAGAATTTTCAGTAACCATCAGAGGTTCGTCCTGCTGACAGTGACCTGCACTCCACCTTGGTCTGCCCCCCCACCCCCCACCTCTCACCTCCTCCACCATCCTGCTGCAGCCAACGCCTGCCATGTTCCATACACATCCCCTGGTGGTCTGTACATGTCATAACGACTAGTTGTTCAGATATTTGTTTGTTCCAGTTGTTCCGCCACTCAGTCTATTTGTATATTAGCCTTTTATTATAGAGGATCTTTGAAAATCACCTCTAATAGTCAAAATATTTTAATGCATTTATTGGTGCTTGTTGTAGGGACCATCATCATATTTTAAGGAATATAATTTAAAAGAGACAATAAATGAATAATACTTATTCTGGAAAATAACATTATGTATCAGCCATTAAATTCAATGAGTCTTCTATTTTACATCAAATTATTAGATTATTCTTTGAACTGAATTTTACAGTAATAAAAAATTCCATCTGCTAATTTTGTGTAAAAGAAGTGATAAAAAGAAAATTAAATATACCTAAACATGATTTAATGCTTTTCTGGTAAGGTCTATCATATATTGTAATGTTTATATGCTCTTAATTTTCTACTTTGTGGAAGGTTTGAAAAAGGTAGTAGGATTTGGATAATTACAGATAAGTTGACTATCCTAATAAGAAACTGGATAAACTTTTATAATTTGGTTCTCTCATTTAGGCTTTATGTTACAACAGAAAGAAAAAGCAAATATTAACTGTTTAAAGAAACGCTGAGGCAAATATTACTTCACACTTTTTTTTTTAACTTCGGAGTAATTTGGAAACAGTTTGCTAAAACAATTATAGTATCAAGAAAACCTCAAGCAATATATTTCTATCCTATATAACAAAAGGGTAATATGCAAATAGACCAAATGGCTGAACAGTCAAACAACCATTCAAAGAGTAATATGCTAATGATGTGCTAAGTCTGATCAATTGCTTGCTATGACATTCACTAACCACCAGAGGAAAGGTTAGCTTGCTGCTGGGGTCCAGCTGATTGGGTGAGATGAATGAGATGGGCCAGACATGCCCTGGAGCCCTCCTGGGGTCCCTCCTTTGTCTGATTGTGCACTGGTGGGGTCCCTCAGCCTGGCCTGCTCCCTCTCACAATACGTGACCCCTCAGGGGATGTCAGAGAGCCAGTTTCAGCCCGATCCCGCAGGCCACTCCCCTTGGGAATGTGACAGACACAGGGCTCATGTCTGGTGATTGCTGCTGTGGCAGCGTGAATCTTTCCTGATAGGGACTGATTAGGCGTGAGCCGGTGGCAGGCACAGAGGGGCCAGGATGAGTAAGAGCGGCAGGTAGGAACTGCAGGCAACATTGGAATGTGGGTTTCAGCTGATCCCTGCAGGCCACCCAGAGGGACCCCACCTGTACACAAATTCATGCACTGGGTATCTAGTCTATAATAATAAAAGCATTATGCTAATTAGATTGGATGCCCTTTCAGATATGAAGCTGGGGCTGCAGCCATGGGATGGAAGCAGCTGACAGATCCAGGCAGCCGAACCATGGCTTTGAGGTAATGAATCCAGGCAGTTGCCATGGCTATGAAGGCCTACTCTTGCACGAATTTCCTGCATTGGGCCTCTAGTTTAAGATAATTGGTAAGCAAAGCATCAGTATCTTTAACTTCATATACGATACTAGGGGCCTAGTGCACAAAAGTTTGTGCACTGGGAGTGAAGAGTCCCTCAGCTTGGCCTGTGCCCTCTCACAGTCTGGGACCCCTTGGGAGGATGTCCATCTTCTGGCTTAGGCCTGATCCTGTCTGTGATCGCAGGCCGAGGGGGAGAAGCCACCTGCATGTGATTGCAGGTGCAGGAGAGAAGCCACCGAGAAGCCACCTGTCCGTGATCGCAGGCTGCAGGCGGCTTCTCCCTGACACTTATGATCACACGCAGGTGGCTTCTCCCCTGCACCTGCGATCAGGCAGCTTCTTCAACTCCCCGCAGAAGCTAGCCTCAGGCACTGGAGCCGGTCTTCTCTGTCTCCCCTGCCTTCTGAGTCTCCCACAGGCCTGGAGTGGCCAGAGCTGGAATGCTTGCGTGGTAGGTGTGGCTGTAATGCAGGTATTCCGGCTCTGGCCTCCGCCATCTTTGTTTGGTTAATTTGCATATTTGCTCCTGATTGGTTGGTGGGTGTGGCTTGTGGGTGTGGCTTGTGGGTGTAATGGGTGAGAGTTGATTTGCATATTACTCTTTTATTAGATTAGATGCCTTATTATAATTTAAAATGCTGCTAAATATATATTATACCTCTCCTATTTTGCAAAGTTCTAAGAAACTAAATCTCAGAAATACCTTTTTTAAATTTTTTTACAACTTATTACACAGTTAATCCATTTCTTTCACTGCAAAAGTTTTCTATTGAATGATCTATACTTATTAAACCTAAATTCTCTTCTGGTTTGAATTTCAGAAATCAGTGTTCTGATCAAATAGTTATGTGCATGTTATCAGCAGTCTTGCTCTTAAATCTTTGTATGAATTATGACCTCACCATCATTGCCTTATGAACACTTTTTCCATTGATCTGTGATCTTTAGCCCCTTCTCATACTTTCCTATCCATTCCTTCTTTATTTGTTTTATACACCACCTCTCTTGTTGGAGTTATTCTCTAAAGTTACCTTCTTGACTGTCATGGTAGCCACTCTATACTATAGAATGTGAAAAGCATGCAATATATTTAGAAAGTGTTTAAGGGAATGTCAGTGTAGGATGTCAGATTGAGCACCTATGTTTATTTCTTCTCCCCACAGCACATTATCAAAATATGATAAAGGAGTAACCTCTCACAGGAAAGGTCACAGGCAATGACAATGAGAGAATCCAATAGATATTTTGAAGATGCAGTGCAGATGAAAGGTTGATGACAGATGACGGAGAATGAAGGAAATAGAAATTGAGGATATGCACTGTAGTGGAGGCATGATATTTTTCAGGAAATAATCCTGGAATGACACAGTGGGGACGAGATGAGTGGGAGCAACAGGTAGGAGCTGCAGGCAAGATCTGTGGAACACAGGGCTTCATCAGGCAGGCGGGCCACATTCTCCTGCCTTACCCAGACATGAAGTGAGATCAGTCTCCAAGCATTTCAATCCTGGAGAAAACTCTAAGGGATCTTCTCTAAAATACTATTCAAGCTGACAAGAGAAAAATAGAACTTTCAGGAGACTGTCATTCATTCACCAAATATTTACAGCTTTTGTACTCTGTGCCAGTCCCTGATCTGGTTGCCAAATACACTGTTTAACAGCACAAGTTTCAAAGTTTATTTCTTTGTGAAGCTCACATTCTAGTGGGAATGACCAAAACAAAATAAAAATAAAAACTACAAGCTAATATCAACTAATTATAAACAGATAAATATTGTGTGTGTGTTGAGAGAGAGAGAGGAGAGAGAGAGAGAGAGAGATTTAAGTTATATAATCAAGGTAAGCATAAAAGAGAAAGGTGAAGTTAAACAGAAATTTCCCACAGAGATAAAATAGATAATTAAGGGCACAAAAGTTGTAAAATAAGATTGGGACACTAGTTAAAAAGAAACACGGAACAGAAGTCCTATTAAAATTAAATAAAAAGATTTAAAAGATAAGGCAGAGCAATCTCCAAGAATATAGAACCAATAAGTAAGGTGTCAGACAATATGAGATATGGAGGCTCAGATCAAGATTGAATTGCAGCTCCAGATGAGTCCAGAGTCCAGGCTCTTTGCATCTGTTATATACTGATCCAAAATAAACATTTGCTTGTCCTCAAAATGGGTATGCTGATGAAATAACCAGTGTTCTCTGAAGTTGAGACAGAATGCACATAAAGGACAATATAGATAAAATATAGTAACTGGCTGGCCTGTGTTGCTCAGTGGTGGTTGAGCATCGACCTAAGAACCAGGAGATCAAAGTTTAATTTCTGGTCAGACCATATGCCCTGGTTGCTGGCTTGATCCTCAGTGTGGGGCCTGCAGGAGGCAACCGACCAATGATTCTGTTTCATCATTGATGTTTCTATCTATCTCTCCTCCCTTTCTCTCTGAAATCAATAAAAATATATTTTAAAATAGATAGTTACTGACATGGAACAGTGTTTTCATCTGTGCTAATTTTTATTTTTTGTTTAGACATTTTTTTAAAATATCACATTATGATAATAAAGTGAAATACAAAATAATACAGATCTTTTGAATTTGTGTAAAAATACAAATTTTTTCCAAATCTGTTTAAAATTTATCTTTATTGTTAAAAGTATTACAGATATCCCTTTTTTTCACCCCCATCGACACACTCCACCTCACACTCACCCCTCCCAGGCTGTCACCATACTATTGTCTGTGTTCATGGGACATGCATATGTGCATAGAAGTTCCCCGGTTAATCTCTCCCATTCCCCTCCCATCCCTGCCTTCTCTCTGAGATTTGCCAGTCTGGCCCATGCTTCTATGTCTCTGGATCTTTTTTGTTCACTGGTTCATTTTTTTCATTAAATTCCACAGATGAATGAGATCACATGATACTTTATTAATATATTGCTATGCTCAATCTTTTAGTTACCATTAATTTAATGCTGTCAAGTTTGACCTACTGTGTGTCATCACAAAATCTTTATTTTCATTTCTGATGTGTCCTAAGTTTTGGTTTAATATTTCCATCTGTTCCCTTCATAGTTCTTATTTATTTATTTATTTATTTATTGCTTTTAACCTACTCTCATCATTAAGAAATGTTGTAGGGTAATGAAATTTACCTTAAAATCAAAATTTAAAAAAAAAAAGACTATTAAAATCTACTCTAGCCTAAGTTGTGCGCCTCTGGCATGCTATTCAGTTTCTTCCCTTTTTGTTATCTAAAAGGAAAGTTAAAGATTTTAACTCAATGAAGTAAAAAGTGCTTTCTAATCGAATTCTGCCACCAGATTACAAATTTATGAATCACCTGTGCCCCTTCCCAGTCCCTTTATCTTCAGGCCAAAAAAAAAAAAAAAAAAAAAGAAAATAGCAATTTAGCTTTACTTCTTTCCTTATTAATTTCCTTCTGCTCTTATCTAATGCTATCTAACTTTTTTTGCTTAGTATCTGAGCTATTGCCTCAGCTGGCCTCTTTTTTGAAATCCTCCATTCCTTCTATTTAACAGTGCAGAATGCTACCATCTTGGTTGTCCTAAAATATTCCTTTGATTATCTTATTCCCCTCCTGAAAAACTTTTGTGTCACTATGACTTTCATGAATAGTATTTGTCATTCAAGGACAAAAAATGCCAGGTCTAATTTTTAGCCTTTTGTTCTCAAGGGTCACCACTCCAAACAAGTTTTATGTCAACCTCAAACAGGGCTTGTGTTTGTTTTATTCTTTTCTTTACCTCTATGATTTCCTCACACTTGTTTTTTCAATTTTCTTTAAATTTCACTTCCTACACAATACTCTGAATGCCACTCACCTTTCAAAACCCAGGCAAAGTGCCTCTCCCCGTCTGCAGCCTTCACGGGTTGTTTTCATTGAGCTGCTTTAGAATGTTTTTTGGTACAACTAATGTATCGTTGTTAATATATTATTCTTCTTTTAATTAAGTGCATGCGGATCTTCAGACCTCTATTTGATTTCAAGGTTTTGGATAGAAAAATCATCCCCACAGCACTCAGCATGACGCCTGGCATTCTGAATGTCCTGTAAACATACACACCATGAACTAATGCATTTCCCTTGGGTAAAACCAAGAGGGTTTCCTTTCTTTCACTTTAAATGTTATCAGAAAGTGTATGATGATACCATTGACAGTGTGCAGCATTGATTTACTATTAAAATGTATTTTGTTGAAAAGCAGCAATAATGGTAGGATCTGTTCACATTTATAAATCGCAGTGTTCACAGTAGAAACATGCTGTTCAAAGATGCTTCCTCAGAGAAATAAAAACTAAACAAGAGGGTATTAGGCAACTATTTCTGATCATAAATTTTTGAAAACACCCAGCAATTAAATAATTACATAAACCTCTCACGTCTCTGCAATTTTGAATTGCATAAGGCAACACAACTGCATGACCCTCAGTATTACCTCAGATAATAAAATTTCTGCAGCACAATGTAGCAAATCCTCTGGAATAATCACATTTGGATAAGCCTTTTGCCTGGAATTCTAGCACTGCATAGAAGATACTATGATTCATATAATGATATATAAATATGATAGCCTTCATCTATAAATATAAAATTACTCATCTACTACCAGTAAAATATATGGCTGGTGTTTATACATATTCTGCTAGTGGATATTGATAGTCAATGATGAAATGTTTTTTGGCTTCAGATGACACACATTAGTCAAACAAAAAGTTTTATAAAGAGATCTGGGCACAGTACTATTGCCATTTAAATATGCATACTTTTTCTTCATCAAAGTTGAAATAAAAGAAAAATATTTAATTACACTTAATTAGTTAAGTGATTCACCTTGACCTTAACAATTGCTGACTTTTTTTGTGCGTGTGTGGTACTATCTTTTCTTAGTCAAAATTTCTCTACATATTCATGAAAATTTCTGGTTAATATATTCTTATTGAAATCCCCATGCTATTAAAGCATAATTGTTACTTACTAATGAAACTGGTTCCCTTAAGGATGACCATCCCAGAATATTTAAAAGGATGATTGAGAAATAAATAATATGAAATAAAATATATTAGGGCTAAAAGCATTTTAGAACATTGGAAGATGTATTGGAAGATTATATGTGTGATATGTACACCAGGATAATATAAAATTGAGAACACTTCATATACATATAAAGAGTAGAGAAAGGAAATGACATCGGCTCCTAACTAAATAAAAAAAGAAAGTGATATTTCAAATTCTTAGACATTGCTGTAATGTTCCTGGCAGGCAGGGCCACAAACAATGAATATTTCCTTGACAAAGAGTTTACTGAAGATACAACAGTGACTTATCCCATTGAACAAAACGATCTTGTTTTATGTCTCCCATGCCACTAACATGATGATCTACATATATAACTCAAAATGATACATTCTACATTCTAGTAAGTTTCAGAAACCAACAAAAACATATTTTAAAATATAGATAATAATATAGTTCTAGTGGAAAACACACTTAGAAGATATTTATTACTTTGATGTTAATGTCAATTTTTCATGTACTGCCTATATAGAGCTTTAAACTCAGAACCAAAACCTTCAGAAAACTACATATATATAACCTGATGTCATGGTCACTTAAGAAAATATTTCTCATCTATATTTATTTTAGTCAGTACCTATTCTTACCTAATATCACAGGCTAAAATAACATCATTTTAGGCATGATTAGGGTCTGAAGATTAAATCACACCACAAAAGAGCAAGAGAATATTTAAGATTAATTTAAGTCATTTTTGTCTAGAAAACTAAGTATTGTATCCCTGAAATTTTCTAGATTTCCTCCCACCCTCCATAGTGACATGCTCTAAGATGACAGTTCATATGTGATGGAGAGGAGAGTGAATCTTCTCCAGACATAGGCCCATCAGCTGACATAAGGATGCATAAGAAAGCAGACCTGATCCTTCTCTCACATAGTACCACACAGTGGTGTGCCCTAGCCAGAGAAAAGGGACAGGTATGTTCATATGTTAGGCAGAGGAGAGGACCCTACTCCCACATCTCTACTAACAACAAAAGTGTATGCATTTCTCAGGTGCAAATTGCAGTAAATCCTAAAACTGCACTCTGACAATTGAGTAACTGAGCCACAGGTAAATGCGAATTTCTTGAAAGTGTCATAGTACTCAACTAAAATAACAATCAGATTCAAGTTATTTTGATCACTGACATTATAAAAATATTATAACATGTGGAATAGGTTAGAGAATAACTTGTGACCCAATTAACTTTTAAAAAACTAAAGAATGTATAAAAATATGCTCGAATCATAAGAGCCATGCCTTTCAGTTTATCTAGCCATAACTAACATCAATCTATGTATCTAACCTCTATCCATCCATCCATGTATCCATTAAAGAGATTACACAAAGCCAGCATTATTGAGATACATGTGACATTCAGAATTCCATCACTGACTGCACCTCAGTCCTGAAGAAACCATGTTCTTGTAATGAGTAAAAGTGGTTATTAGAATTATGCTCAGATAAGATTTTCTTTGACATTCAACTCCAAGCTTTCTATCTACATCTCCCATCTGTATTGATATTAATATAATAACCTTACCTGACCCAGAGCTGCAGGCATTCTATCTGAATCTGCATTTTCTTTGCACAATACTGCTAATTTTAGAGATGTGACATTAATAGCAGTTGCAGGGGAATGGAGATCTGTCATTCCTCACTTCACTCTTTGAGCTCTTCTCACTGGAACAAGGAAAGAGGTCAGGAGAATGGGATAATCTTGGATCCTTTTTTAAGATCTGGATGTAAAAGGAAACGAAAGCTTGACTAGGTGGTTCAGTTGGTTGGATCATGTTCCATAGAACAAAAGGTTGTGGGTTTATCTCTCTTCCTCCCTCCCTCTCTAAAAAATCAATAAAACATATATTCAAGTGAGAATTTTTTTAAAAAGGAAAGAACTAAGGCAATTCACAGCAGGTAAGCTAAGATACCATGAGATAGATGTAATGTTAAGCAAGGATGTTCAATTGTTAAATATTTAATTTGAAGAGAATATGGTTATCCACAAAGAATAAAAAAATATTGGCTGGGAAATGATTAGTCATATAAATATACATATATAATGTCTCTGTGTCTCTTGATCCACTGCATTTCTTTTCCAAAAATTTTTCCCCATTCCTCTAGGTTTCTAAACACCAAGAAAATATGTGTGCAAAATACTAACATATATTCATTTATTCTGCAGAAAATTTTAAGAACAAGTACTTTTCTGTTGGTGAGTACAGGTGTCATAAACCTCATGGGAGTCACTCTCCCTTACATTGTAGAAATAACTTCTCTGCTTGCTACACACAAATAAGGTTGTATGAAGAGTAAACATATTAAAATCTAACTTACTCCCAGGAGACTTACAACAATTTTAAATCCAAGAAAATCAGAGGAAAGGTATAAGCAATCACATAAACATATAAAACTTTAAAAAGAAAAAGAAGTACTTTCTTAAACATAGCCTTGAGCTATAAAACTAGCCTAAATAACTGAACAAAAATTATAAGAAGTATACAAATATTCATATTTTTGAGATTGTTAAAATGTGGATATTTTTGAAATACATTTCCAGTCCTAGTTTCCTCTGTGTATACAGGATAATACTCTCAACACTGTAAGAATTTTTTAAGAGGAAGAGAAGAAAGAATCTCTATCCTCATAGTCAACATATTTTCCCCATTATGTCACATAATGTGATTCTGACTTTATCTGCCAACCCTTCAGTAGTCAACCACAGAAAAGATTTTCTCTCATTGTGTTCCATTCAGTGGAGCATTGGAACTGCCAACTTTCTGGCTGAAAATCTGTAGGCTGTCCTTTTTGTTTTGAACCATATATAACCTACCTTGCATGTTTCATTTCTAAAAGCTTCCAGAGATTTCTTTACAATAGACTCATATTTGCAGGCATAATTTCTTATTGTTTGTCAAGTAAGGTAGGAAATGGACATACTAGATAGAATTTTTTTCTGAAGGAGGAAGCAAAGACTCCTGAGTAAGGAAGATACATAGCTATAGCTTACATTTAATATTTTTTTAAAAAAAAATTATTCTCTTCAATCCAGGATTTTGTACTTCAACTGTGATTTTTTTCTTCATATGATCTTCCCAAAATATCAAAACATCTTATTGCATTCTATGAAATCCAGAAGAAAATACTCCATTTTCATGTGTCAGGTTAGAGAGATACATAGCAGTCTAGCAGAATTTCAAGTATATTTGGAAACAATACTATGTTTAATTTGTATACTTCTGCTATTATTTGCCCTTTGATACAATCATTAGGCTGAATAAGTCAAGGGTAATCGCCACATAATTTACCATATGGTTCTTCAATTGAGAATATAAACTCCACCCCTCAAAATTCTATTTTAACTTGACTGAGATTTTATTAGTACCTAGAATTGATCTGACATAGTTTTATCATAAACCACTAAACTACAGAGTGCATTCATAATAGAACTAAAAATAAACACACAAACAAAAACAATGAAACTAAATATCCCTTGGGGAAGGAGAAAAAAGAAATATCCATAAATTTAATCTCCCATGAGTTGCTACGCATAGGCTGCTCCCTGACTCACCAATACTCCACACCTGAGGGTTTTCAATTTAGTTATTGCCATAGACAAAATAATGGCTCTCTAATATGGCCTCAGGACCTGCATATAGGTTACATGGCAATGGGGAGTTACGGCTACAGGTGGCATTAAGGTTGCTAATCACCTTATGTAAAAAATAGAGAAATTATCCTAGGTTATTCATATGGACCCAGTATAATCAAAAGGGCCCTGAGAAGTGGGGGACTGAAGCAGAAGAGGGCCTCAGAAAGAGATGTTATGACAGAAACTGGTCAGAGACAGTCAACGTTCCTGGTTTTGAAGATGGAGGAAGGACTCTCTGAGTCAAGGAATGTGGACAGTCTCTGAAAGGTGGAAAAGAAAACCCGTTTATTCCTAGAGTTTCCAGAAAAAAAAGCACACCTGCAGACACATGATTTTAGCCTAGTAAGATTTTACCCCGGTAAGTGGTAGATTTATAACCTTCAAAACTATAAAATAGCACAGTGGTGTTCCTTTAAACCACAAAATTGTGGTAATTTGTTAAAGCAACATTAGAAATTAATATAACTATTTATCCAATATTTTTAAAATGTGCTTGCTGACATTAAAATAATAGTGTAATATAATTGTGGTAAACAAATTAGGGCTACTAGTTATAAATCAGAGATTAATATATTTGTGCCAGTTGGTGATCTAATCAATGGATCGATTTCACATAAAAAATCTGTATCTTCATATGTGTGGAGTACTTAAAAATACAATATTTTCAAATTATAAATGAATCAAATAATATTCATTACTTCAGTATTTTACTTTTTAAAAAATAGAGACATAAAAACTGAAACAGATGTCATGTGAATCATAATGTAGAATGCCACATGATACAGATTAACGTACTAAGCTTGCCAGTTAAAAGGAAAAAGATCTACATACTAGTTTTGCTAAAACTAAGAGATATCATTTTCTACCTATATTGGAAACATTAAGAACTCGACAGGGAGCAGAATGATTTATGATAGTAGAGGTAGCATAATGTTCTGGAAAAGAAATTAAGATAAAATTAGGTTGGATATCAGAAACTGTCTACACACAATGCAGTAATCTCCCAAATAAATTGGTGGGAACATTACCACCTGAGCACTTTACTAGTGCCTTTTAAAATAAAATAGCCTTTAAAATACTCTTTAAAAGAACATTTCTAAGGTTCATGAAACCATATGTATTTTATGTTTAGAATAAAGGTCCCCCTAGTATTTACATCAGAACATATAAGCACTTAAAAATAGATATAATACATTTTAAACACAATTTATCTTTAAACTACTAAAATTTCAGCTTCTAAAAATCACAAATTTAGACATCCCACTGTGCATATATCCCTGTATATCTAGTCTGCTCTACTACTCTAAACTCACTTCAAAGAAAGAAAATGTACCTTTCTGCTGATTTTGCAAATCAATATTTTTCACTACAGAATAATATTCAAGTTCTTATAGAACAATGAATGTCATCTTATCCAACTGTCACCACAAAAGTTTCCAAAATTACACAGTTCAATTAGGACAGGAAATAGTGCCTGCTCCTAGCACCCATAACTGGGTAGAATACTGTAAAAGGTCTTGCTTCAGTGATAGGAAATATTTAGATTAGATATGCCTCTGGTTATATTATTAAGAACAAGGCCCAAAATGATCAAATTATTTCCAAATAACTACATCCAAGAAAATGCTCAAGAATATTTATAGAAACTCAAAAATACTTATCACCCAATAAAGTAAAGTCCACAGTGTCTGGCATCTAATGAAAATTACCAATCATTCAAAAGAACAGGAATATATAATTCATAATGAATAGAAAAAAACTGATCAATTAAAGCTGAACTAAACTGATACATATGTTGAAAATAACAAAGACAATAAACTATTATTATAACTATATGTCATATTGAATGCTTAATAAAGACCTAAAAGATATTTTACAAAGACCCAAATAGAGCTTCAAGTGATGAAAGCCACAATGTGTGAGTTGAAAAATGTGTTGGTTGAGAACATAGCAGATTTGGCATTGCAGAAGAAAACATTAGTGAACTTGAAGACATAGTTATATAATTTACCAAAAATAAAATTCAGAAAAAAATAATTAAACAATAAAGATGAATTCCACTTCTTGAGATATGGAATAGAAATATATGTCCCTATTTTTATGTCTCTGTTTATCTGAAAAACCTAGACTTTATATATACAACAAACAAGAAGAATCTAAAAGGAAGAGAAGAAGGCATTTTCACTAGGGACCTTCTGACCAAAGGCAAAACATAGTGATGCATTTTCTTATTCCCTTATTTATGCCAGGCTGGGTACTAGAAAAGCTAGAAATATTGCAATGCCAATAGTAATTCATAAACAAACCCCAAGAAAATTCTTCTCCCGCCAGCTAATTGAAGTTTTTGGGGAAAAACAGCTTAACAAGTGTTTTAGCTAAAACCATTCATTCTGCATCAGTCAAACACCACAGAGGAAACAGTGAGCCTTCCCCCACAAAAGGGTGATATCTAACTTACCAAGCAGTAACCAGGTACTGAAACCCTTCTTCCAAGGTGGTATCAGAGAATGTTGAGTAGAGGATGAGTGTATTTATCACCACTTAGTTATTTATAATACAGTCCCCTCCTCATTCATGATGCCATTGGAGACCATGTAAGAAACCTGGATTTTCAGACCCAACTGGTGATAACTAGTCCACTGTCCTCCTTCCTGCTAAAGTGGTGTCAGAGGAAACCCAGTAGAAATCAGGACATGCATCACTGTTCAGAAGCAACAAAGACACTCCCAGCCTGTCAGTGGAGGTCATGTGAGAACAGTAGGCACCGCAGTCCTTCTCAACAGGATTATATCCACACAGTTCTAGTGGGGAAAGGGGACTTTAGACCCCACCCTACAGTGGTAAGGAAGACATCAATAACAAGTGTCAGGAATAAAATAGAAGACATCTCTGTGAACCCCGTAGATATCAGATGATAGTAGGATACAATGGTTAACTCTACACACATAGATTTGATAGCATAGTTGAAAAGATGGAATCTTTACAAAGTAAATACTACACATCTCTCCAACATGAAATAGATGATATGAGCAGCCATAGGGCCTAAAGATTATTTTTGTGGAGTTTTTTTAAGTGACTTCAATTTTTCATACCCATATTGTTTCACTGATGAGTTCTACAA
The DNA here is from genome assembly GCA_004026665.1 of Murina feae. NCBI lineage: Eukaryota > Metazoa > Chordata > Mammalia > Chiroptera > Vespertilionidae > Murina > Murina feae. Next base: position 27,661 of record PVJC01010324.1, read on the forward strand.
AATATTTAAAATATGAACACCAGTTTTACACTTTTACAATATTTTCAGAAAATAACATAAGACTTACTATGAAGTCAGAGTTACCTTGATATCTAAACTAGATATAGCTAAAATAAAATAAAAATAGTAGTAATACTAAAGACTGGCAAAGATGTGGAGAAATTGGATCTTTTTTACATTGTTAGTGGGAATGTGAAATGGCCCAGTGACTCTGAAATGTATTTTGGCAATTTCTTAGAAAAATAAAACATACTTATAATAGGATCCAGTAATTGTACTTCTGGACATTCATCCCATGGAAATAAGAACTTACATCCACACAAAAATATGTGCATGATTGTTCATAGCACCTATAATTGTAATAGAAAAACTGGAAAAAACTTAAATGGTTCTCAATTGAATTGCTAAAAAAAGAAACCATGATATATTTATACCATAGAATACTACTCAGCAATAAACTTAAACTATCATACTCAACAACTTAGATGATTCACAAAGGCACTGAGCACTGTGTTAAGTGAAAGAGCCAGTCTTAAAATGTCACACACTACATAATTCACTTGGTATATCATTTTATTTTAATGCATTATTAATTACTTTATTTTTTATAAAATATGTTCTTGTTTACTACAGGACCAGTATTGCACAGCATATTTCTAGAGTTTATTCATCTTGCTTAACTGAAACTTTATGCCTTGATTGGTAATGTCTCATCCGTTTCTCCCTCAGTTCCTGGAAACCACTATTCCACATTTTTGTTCTATGAATTTGACTGTTCTAGATAAATTACATGCATGGGCTTCATGCAGGATTTTTCTTTCTGTGATTGGTTTATTTCACTTAGCAAAATATCCTCCAGGTTCAATCACGATGCTGCATATTGAAAAATGTTACTATTTTTAAAGCTGAGTAGTATTCAACTGCATGCATATAGCACGTGTTCTTTATCCATTTATCTGTCAATGGACATGGAATGGGGGGTTGTGTGTGTGTGTGTGTGTGTGTGTGTGTGTGCTTTTAAATTTATATCTTGGCTACTGTAAATAGTGCTTCAATGAACACAGGAGTTCTAATATCTCTTTGAGATCTTCAATTCCTTTGGATAAATATTCCTAAATGGTATTACTGGATCATATGGTAGTTCTGTTTTTAATCTTTTGAGGACCTATATACTCTTTCCCATAGAGGATACACCATTTTGTATCCCCACCTAAGGCAGTGTGAAAGGTTTCCAAGTTCTCCACATCCTTACCATCACTGGTTGCCAATAAATATAGGTGTTAGGTAATATCTCATTGTGACCTTGTTTTCCATTTCCCTGATGAATAATGACATTGAGAATTTCTCATATACCTGTTCGCCATTTGTATGTCTTCTTTGGAAAAATGTTTATCCAGGCCCTTTGCCCACTTTTAAATTAAGTTTATTAGGTTTTATGCTATTAAGATGCATGAGTTACTTCTGCAGTTTGGGAACAATACATTATCAAATGGCTTGCAAATATTTTCTCTCATTATGTAGGGTCCTTTTCACTTTATTGATTGTTTCCTTTGCTGTGCAGTAGCTTTTTTAGTTTGTTACAGTCCACTTGTTTATTTTTTTGTCACCTGTGTTTATGATGTCATATCCTTGCAATTATTGCCAAGACCAATGTCAAGCTTTTTCTTATAGTTTTTTTTTCTAGAAGTTTTACAGTTTCTGGTCATATAAGTCTATAAACCATTTTGAATAGATTTGTATGTATGGTATAAGATGAGGGTCCAATTTCATGCTTTTTGCATATGGATATCCAGTTTTCCCAACAACATATGTTGAAGACATCATCCTGTCCCCAATGTTCTTGGCATCTTTGTCAAAGATTATTTGACTGGATATGCATGAATTGGTTTCTGTACTTCTATTCTGTCCTATTAGTATGTCTATCTTTGTACCAGTACCATAATGTTTTATTACTATGGCTTTGTAATATATTTTGCCATCAGGAAGTGCTATGCCTTCAGCTGTTTTTTATTTCTCAATATTGATTTGGGTATTTGTGGCCTTTTGTGCTTCCATATAATTTTTCAGGTTTTTTTCTTATTCCTATAAAATATGCCATTTAGATTTCAATGCAGATGTCATTGAATCTATTTATAGATAACTTCGTTAGTATGGACATGTTAGCTATATTATCTTTTAATACATAAACATGAGGTGTCTTTTCATTTTTTTTCTTTAATTTCATTCATCAATTTTTTATGTTTTTCAGTATACAAGTCTTTCATTTTCTCATTTAAGTTTACTTCTAAGTATTTTATTATTTTGGTCCTATTGTAAATGCTATCATATTCTTAATTCTCATAGAGTTTGTTGTTAATGTACAAAACAGTAATTTTTGTACATTGATTGTGTAGCCTAAAACTTCACTGAATTTGCTTAGTAGTTGTTATAGCTTTTTTATTTAACCTTTAGGGTTTTCCATATATAAAGTCATGTAATATGCAAACAGGGACAACTTAGTTGCCTTTTATTTATTTTTTTTTTGAATAATTGCTCTAAGTAGGACTTCCAGTACTAAGTTGAATAGAAATGCTGAGAGTGAGCCCTAGCTGGTTTGGCTTAGTGGACAGAGTGTCAGACTGTGGACTGAAAGGTCCCAGGTTCAATTTCAGTCAAGGGCACATGCTCAGGTTGCAGCCTCAGTCTCCAGTAGGGGGCGTACAGGAGGCAGCTGATCAATGATTCTCATCATTGATGTTTCTATCTCTCTCTCCCTTCCTTTCCAAAATCAATAAAAATATATTTAAAAAAAAACACCAAAAAACAGAAGTGCTCAGAGTGGACATCCTTGACTTGTTCTTGATCTTAAAGGGGAAGTTTTCAACCTTTCATTATTGAATATGAAACAGTTGTGAGCTTTTAATAAATAGCTTCCACTATTTTGAAGTTACTAATATTTCCTCCTATTCCTATTTTGCTAAGATATTTTTTTTTCATGAAAGGCTGTCAAATTTTGTTAAAAGTTTTTGCCTGCATCTATTGAAATGATTATTTTTATTCTTCATCTGTTAATGTGGCATATCACATTAAATTCTCATTAAACCATCTTTGCATACCAGAGATAAAACCTAGTTGGTGATGGTGTATAATACTTCTAATATGCTATTGAATTTAATTTGCTGGTGTTTTGTTGAGGATTATCAAATACAATAATTTATCCACTTCGTTTAGATTATAAAGTTTGATGGTGTATACTTATTCATTACAGTCTCTTATTACTTAATTTTATTTCTGAAGCATTAGTTGTAATGTTTCTTCTTTCACTTCTTTTAACTATCCTTAGACACACATATGACGAAGTTGTGCAAATTCTGTTCACTGAAACCTATGAATATTCCTCAGAGTAATTACAGGAGACTTATGTAAATGGAGAGATGTGCCATGACCATGAGTCAGAAAAGTTAATCTTATTAGTATCAAGTCTTTCTAAGTTAATTTATAGAATTAATACAATCCAAATAGATTTTGACAAGTAATTCAAATATTCATGTGGAAATGCATAAGAACTAGAAGAACTTAAAAACTTCAAAATATAATAATGTTGCAGGTTTAACATTACTTAATTTCAAGACTTATCATAAAGCTGTACTGATCAAGATAATGTGGTATAGCAGATAAGACAGATAAATTAATCAATAGAACAGAAAAGAAAGTTAAAAGAATAGACTCACACATTCATAAATAACATATTTTCAGCAAAAGTACAAAGGCAATTTATTGGAGAAATCATAGAAATTATGTTGGAATAATTTGATCTTCATATGAAAACAAAATTTAATCCATACTCGATATTCAAAAATTAAATTGAGTCATAAGCCTGAGTAAAATTAATAACTATAAAATTATTAAAGTAATACATAAAAATATTTGTGATCATGTGTTGGGAAAGTATTTATTAAATATGATAAAAATACTATCCAGAATACACTAAATTTATGTCTTACTTCATCAAAATTAAAAGTATCTGCTCTTCAAAAGACACTAAAAGAATGAAAGGAGAAGACACTCACTGACTGGGAAAAGAATTGCCAATCATATATCTGATAAACACTTGCATCCAGCATGAAGAATTTTAAAACTCAATAGTATAAAAGCATATAACCAATAAATAAAATGGACAAATATTTTAATAGGCACTTCACCAAAGAAGACGTATAGATAGCAAATAAGCAAATTAAAATATGCTCAGTATTTAAAAATATACAAGGTAAAACTATTATTACCACACAAGTGTTGGCAATGATTTGAAGGAACTGATATTCTCATACAATGGTAATAAAATGATACAACTATTTTGGATTAATTAGTTTGGTAGGTTTTCTTTTTTAAAAACATTAAGCATCCACCTGTCATCTGATCTAAACATTTAGGAACCTCAGAAATTGGAATCAATCAAGGGCTTCCACTTTACCTCTCCAAGAGCAAATTTAGCCATAAGTTGATAAGTATTATGGCACATACTACTAAGTTACATCATTAATACAATAAAACACATTATAATACTTTCTTAATGACTGAAACATTTCTATAAGTTTTTTAAAAATTAAGATTCTGAATGAAAAAGATGATGTAACCAAGTTTAGAATGTAATTATAGGAAAATTAGTATATCTGACTAAAGTTTTTAGCTGTTTCTTTCCATTAGAATTTTTTCCCAAATATTAAGAAATTATAAGCCAAGCTCAATATAAAAATGGACAAAAAAGTGAGCAGAAGTAAATATTAATGTATTATAAACATATAAAGATTATTATTCTAACCTAAAACTAAGAGATCTATAACTGAATTGAGATATCACTTCCTTCTTGTCTTTTTATATTTCAACTATAGTTGACACTCAATATTATTTTACATTTGGTTCAAGTGTACAGCATAGTGGTTAGACATTTATATAATTTATAAAGTGATCCCCTTGCTAAGTTTAAAACCCACCTGGCATCATGCATAGTTATTACAATATTGTGCTGTATTTTACATTCCTGTGACAATTTATAACTACTAATTTGTACTTCTTACTCCCCTCACCTTTTTCACTCAGCCCCTCAACCTACCTCCTAACTGAAACCATTGAACAAAATGAATGAACAAAAAAGAAAAGAAAATGAAAGAAAACAAACAAAACACCTGACTAGGAGACACAGAATATTTCACTTCTTATAATTGTGGAGGCTGCAGTCTGAGATGCTGGTGCCAGCATGGCCAGCTTCTGGTGAGAGTTCTTTTCTGGGTTGTAGGTGGCTGGCTTTTTGTTGGATCCTCACACACAGAAAGAGAGAAGAAGCATCTCAGGACTCTTAGAAGGGCACTAACTTTATCCAGGCAGGCTCTGTCCTCAAGGCCTTCTCTGGTCTTTACTGTGTTTATCATGTTGGAGGTGGAGTTTCAACAAATGAATTTTGAGTGGAGAGCATAAATATCCAGTTCTTTTAAATTACTTTTCATTCATCAAATTGGGCAATCATAAAAATTGATAATGTTAATATTGATAAAAATAATTGCTAAGCAATTGAATATATACTAAATTGTCAAGCATTGAATATATACTTTTTGTTGTTGTTAGTTTTTACTTTTTTAACTATTTAAAGTATTACAAATAGTAGTACGTATGTCTCCTTTTCCCCCAAATGACCTACCCCTGGCCTCCTCTACCCCCTCCACAACCCCCCCCCAGTGTCTGTGTCCATTGGTTATTCTTATATGCATGCATATGATCTTAAAAATTGCTCTACAGTTACTGTTGCAATTTACATTTCTAAGAGCCACTCTTTCCAAATAATCATCAAAAGTTGGTATGGTCATTTATATATTTTTTACATTTTACAAGTCCTTTGAGTGAAAAAACAGCTTTAATTTAATTTACATTTCCTTTATAACCTGTGGGGTTGAACAGCTTTTCATATGGTGTCTCCTTGTGTAAAATCCTGAACTTTTAAACACTACTTCATTGTAACCTAACTTGTTAGCCAGCAAAGCATGAATTTTATAATTTTAAACTGATATTTTCCAGCCAATGAAATTATTCACAATGAAACAGGTATTAACCTGAACATTAGATCTAAAGCATATATCAGTTATTAGATGAATGCATATAGATGCGGTGACTTCTCACTCATTTACTAAGGTGACTTCACCATAGCACTTAAAATATTTGAAAACCACATTCAACTTATATTAGTTGAAAATTTTAATATGATGTTATAATATTTTCAGGTGAAGAATAAAACACTGTTCTTTTAGTTTACAATGAATATTTAAACTCATATTATTACATTTTAAGAAATACAGCTTCAGCTAGTAGTATACATTAGGCAGACACCTAGCAAAAGGTGCAAGTACCTCAGGACCTCTTATCGGGAAGATGGCTGTTACCTCGAGTTTACAAGTCATCATCAGTCTAACATTCAGGAACAAAACAGAATTTATACAACATATGTGTGAAAGTACAAATATAACTCATAAATAATATTCATGAAACCTTGTTATATGCAGTAGGTTTTTATGTTAGAAGTACACAATAGACACCAACTTGGTCACTTAATATTTTCATTTCATTGGTCACTTGCTTACTTTCATTTTACACTTTCTTGTGTGACTAATGGGAAGAGCAAGGAAATGAGCAGAACAATTTTAAGCCAAGTTATATTCCTTTCCAATTGTCTTTTCCACAGTTGTGCAGGCCACTGGGATTCAGTGTGATTCATATATGTATTAAAAATTTTCCAGGGTACAGCATTCTCTTGTTTATCTCTAGGAGTTGATGATCCCTTTGGTTAATTCCAAATTCAACTTACAGAAAGCTTTAGAGATGCACAGGGATGGTTTTAATTTCTCCAGATCTTATTTGTGGAAAACTTTGCAATTCTTTGTTAAAATATCTAGTCTCACCTTTGATGGGTAATTCATTATCAAGGTCAAAGAGAAAGCAAGTGTTCCCTGACAGATCACCCACCTCAGACTGCACAGAGTAACAAACACTGAACAGTTATTTGAATTATGCATGCAGCAGTACTGGCATGACACTGTCATTTTGGTTGATTCCAAAAAAAAAAAAATGAGTCGGTGCACAGTAAATACAACTGATTTTTATGTATCTTAGAAGATGACACTTTATTATAAAGTATGTCACAGTCATCTTCTCGCTGTTAAGACATCTAAATTCATGTTGGTTTACAACCTTCCCTCCTGATTACAATTCTGAGGGGCGTTTAGTGACAAGTGTGCAGTGTTTTGTCAAGCTCTTCAGTTTATACAGATGGAATGCTGTTCTGCTCACCAACTCCATTACAAGTGCAAATATGTGGCTAAATGGACCAGCGTTTGTTTTAGACATGAGTGCCGCCAGGACCAGAGTGTTTTAAAGTGCATCTCCTATAACGTTATTGCACACAACTCAACATTCCACATTTCTTTACAAAGGTCATCTGCTTCTATTAACCCCCTCATGGATATATTAATTTCAGTGTAGCACAGAAACAATTAGTTCCTACAACTCTCCTAGGTCGTACCTAATGAAGTCTAGAATGAGTCTAGTATTTTAGTATAGGGCTAGCCTTGTTTTTTCCTCTGATTTCAAATGCTACTTAAAAGATTATCAAAGACCTAGTTTATAAGTGAAGATAAGAAGACATGTTCTTAAAACTGGGGAATCAAAATTGTTTTATTCCTTTATAGCGGACATGACTCATGAAGGAAGAATGGCAATCACATCAGCTGTTTAAAATCCTTTTTTCGTTAGGCTGCCAACTAAATCAAGGAGCAGAGAGTAATGCAAAAGGGAAAACAAACAGTTTGTCCCTTAATACAGAAAACGCACAGCAAGCACCACGCTGGCGAGCTCTGGTGTCATTAATCTTTTCCTCCAGTGCCACTATCGTCACCAGGACTCCTGCTACACACACGCTCCCAGGTCCACATTAAGGATGAAGACCCACTTTGCAATGTTTTGAAATCTGTCTAGTTTCCTGGTAGAGTGCCTTTTCTCTATTAGATAAAAATCAGAACAAATCCATGATAATGGATAATGGATTTGAATAGAAAAATATTTCTTGATTCAAAGTGATGTAGCCCATTTATGTCTTTCTGAGGTAGAGCTAAGATCCCTCTGTCTTAAAAGAAACTTACATTAAAGTTTGGCAGGGTCTCAAGGAATGATACTCAAGGAAACTAGAAAATCATCTTGCAGATGTTTTATCTTTAGACCATGTAAATGGATAAACTCCATCTCCTATATCTCCTATATCCATGCATGGCCTGGTTAATTTTTCTTTAAATAATGATAGTGCCAAAGATTTCCCAAAATGCTGAAAGCATTTTTCAACCAAGAGCACATTTAAAAGACCTTTCTGTTATAAAATATTCTTAATTGAATGATAATATGAAAGTATAATAATCATAAGCATTGTTTGTTTTTTGGTTTTGTTGTTGTTTTTTGTTTTTGTTTTTTTACAGAACTCCCTAATTTGTCTTTTTGTTTTCTAGTTATCTGTTTCTTTCTCCACTCCAACATTTTATATCACCAGAAAACCATTAGGGTGATGGAGACCATACTGAGTCAGAGCAATGAATCACAAAGCCTCAGAAACCCCTGCCAAAGGATATGCCATTTCTCACCGGATGACGAGCTAATGCAGTCATAGCCAAAATGGCCAGTCTTGCTCCAAAGCACAATTGCATAAATCCAGCACATTTATTTGTCCAGGAAGTTAACTGTGGAAAAATAATGTGACAGTAAACTGGCAAGAAAGCAGAACAGTTGTGGAAAGAAATAAAGAAGTTGAATTCAAAAATGATGAGCATAACAGAGCATTTATTATAATGTAATAACAGTTTTAAACCTTCGGGGCATTACCCTCAGGGGAAGGTCTGAAACCCAAGCCCCGGATTTCTGCAGGAGGCAAGCATGGGATTTAAAAGACGTTCAGGCTTTCAGGTCTAGAGCCTGAAGATGGCTTAGAACTGGCTCACTGCGGGAGGAAGCTAGCTGTGCCCTAAGCAAGTGTTGAAAGCTCAGTTAATAGAATTAGATTAAATTATCCAAAAGGTGTCCATTTATCTAGTATTCTAAATATAAACCAACCATCAAATCCAAGAAGAATATTTTCTCTTTTCACCATGGGTTAGCTAGGATAAAATTTGCCTATATTTGAATACCTGGGCAATTTAAGTTAAGAGCACAAGAAATGAAAAAATAAAAGATGATAGATGATAGATAGATAGATAGATAGATAGATAGATAGATAGATAGATAGATAGACAGATAGATGGCTAAACAGATTTCCAAAGACTTTACTCTCCAAGAAAAGTAAGAAAATACAATAAACTTGATCTTCAAGACAAGTGAGATAATAAGGTGATGATCTAGCTATATAGGGGAAAAAAGCAAGTAATAGCAGAACAAAAGAAAACTGATACCTATATTTTATCTTAGGGTTCGGTTTAAATAGTTTGCAAGGTGCTTTCATATCGCCTGGCAGAATTACTGTCAGATGTAATACAGGGAAAGGGCAAAGAAAATATGGTCTTTAATGCAGTTCAGTTGTGTTCCAACCCTTAGAATTTTGAGTTCAAAGGGGGAAAAAATGAAAGTATCAGGTACAAAGAAGAGATGCTCTAGTTACAAGAAGGAAGAGTCATTAAGAGAAACATAACAGACTCAAGACAGAAAGGACTTCACAGTAATAAGGGCAAACAAACTACATTTACTTAACTGAGTTTCTGGATATGAAAACAGTCAGGTAGAGGATAAAGGGAGCATGCGGTATCAGCAAGCACAGAATATAAACAAAACTGTTCTTCTGGACCTGAATTAGTAAGTCTAAGAAGGAAGGAGAGGAAAAATAATGTTACTTTTCCCAAATCCAAATGAGTTACATCTTATTAATAAGTGTGAGCAGTTGCCCCACAGCACCTGCACCACAAAAATTTATTTTGTACTAGGAAGACTGCACATAAAGCACTCCCATCTCTATGTACCAATCAGAGGTGGTGTGTCTATTTCTTACAAAACTGGTCCAACGTGGATTACCCAGGAGAGCAGAATTCTCCTTTGTTTCTCCCTTTTCTGATCATCTCTTTCTGGGCCCTTCTATTTTAAACGGTCTTTCTCAACAAGATGCAGAACTGCACCACACCAGAATATGGATTTTGATGAGTTCTAAGGACATTCAAAACGCATACAAATTTCTACCTGACCCCAACAATCACAGCTGACCTAACCCTCGGGCCCTTGCCATACTCTGAGGCATGCTGACTTTGTTTACTTCAATTATCCCCTAATCCTGCTCACAGTCGACAAGCTACTATTAACATATCCCTCTTCCTTGTTACTAATGAATACCTTAGCATCTTCCGTCTCTGTATATCTCTTTGGCAAATGCTGCTTTCCGCATTCTAACAGTTTTGAACAGTAACTCATTTATCTGTAGATTGGCATAGGAATAAGAAAGATGATATGTGTGACATTAAACCAAATCTTCTCAATGAAGTCCAAATTTTTAGGGATCGCTGTCATAAACATTTCAGTTCTCCCCAAATGTCCTGCCAAGGCAGAGATTAAAAAAATGATTTTTAAAAGAGTGATGTTTTTAAATGCACACACACTAACACACATAACTTAGTGTTAGTTGACTGGATTAGAAACATTTTAAGCTTGTTGTTTATATAAAACACAGTGGGTAGTGTTTTTTGAATTCTAATAAAGCCACGTTAAACTATAGTAATTATATTTAGGGGCACTTCACTGTTTAGGCCCAACACTAAACTGTTTCCTCATTTAACCACCTTCCTGAGCATCTGCCTCCTAATTGCAAACACTTGTGGATATCTCTAACAGAATTTCCTGCCGGAATCTCAATTTTGACATAAAAAAGGAAAAACAGACATCAATGTCAGAAGTTAAACCTGCTCATCCTCCTTTAATCTGTCTTTTTTACCAGCAAAATCACTGTCCTTTTACACGAGACTGTAAATGAGCACAATCTCTCTCTTCTTTTTCAGACAATCATTGCTGAACCTTCTAGGTATTATCTGGCGTCTTCTCTGAAATCTCTCTCATTTTAATTCACAGTGTTATTTTCATTTATTTATTTTTTATTTAATTTATTTTTAATTTATTTTTTATTAGTATTTATAAGGTATTACATATGTGTCCTTATTCCCCCATCCTTCCACCCCCCCACTCATGCCCGCACCCCCTGGTGTCTGTGTCCATTGGTTAGGCTTATATGCATGCATAGAAGTCCTTTGGTTGATCTCTCCCCAACCAATTTTCCCAACACCATTTATTGAAAGATTGTCTGGACTCCACTGCATGTTCTTATCTCCTTTGTCAAATATTAATTGAGTATAGTGGTTTAGGTCAATTTCTGGTTCTCTATTCTATTCCATTCCATTGATCTATTTGTCTGTTCTTGTGGCAGTATCACACAGTTTTGAGAACGTTGGCTTTGTAATACACTTCCCTACATTCCCTCTGAGGTTTCAAGGTCTGATCAATGCTTCTCTGTCTCTGGATCTGTTTTTGTTCATCAGTTTATGTTGTTTATTATATTCCACAAATAAGTGAGGTCATGTGATATTTATCTTTTTCTGACTGGCTTATTTCACTTAGCATAATGCTCTCCAGTTCCATCCATGCTGTTGTAAATGGTAAGAATTCCTTTTTTTTTTTTATTTTTTTTTTAACCAAAACATAGTATTCCATTGTGTAGATGTACCACAGTTTTTTAATCCACTCAATTGCTAATGGGCACTTAGGCTGTTTCCAAATCTTAGCTATGGTGAATTGTGCTGCTATGAACATGGGGATGCATATATCCTTTCTGATTGGTGTTTCTGGTGTCTTGGGATATATTCCCAGAAGTGGGATCACTGGGTCAAATGGGAGTTCTGTTTTTAGTTTTTTGAGGAAACTGCATACTGTTCTCCACAGTGGCTGCACCAGTCTGCATTCCCATCAGCAGTGCATGAGGGTTCCTTTTTCTTCGCATCCTCGCCAGCACTTGTCCTTTGTTGATTTGTTGATGATAGCCATTCTGACAGGTGTGAGATGATACCTCATTGTTGTTTTGATTTGCATCTCTCGGATGATTAGTGACTTTAAGCATGTTTTCATATGTCTCTTGGCTTTCTGAATGTCCTCTATTGAAAAGTATCTATTTAGGTCCATTGCCCATTTTTTGATTGGGTTGTTTATCTTCTTTTTGTTAAGCTGAATGAGTTTCCTATAAATGTTGGAGATTAAATCCTTATTGGAGATAACATTGGCAAATATGTCTTCCCATGCAGTGGGCTTTCTTGTTGTTTTGTTGATGGTTTCTTTTGTTATCTAGTTTCATTTTTTGCATGTATCTGTCCAATTTTTCCAACACTATTTATTGAAGAGACTGTTTTGACTCCATTGCATGTTCTCGCCGCCTTTGTCAAATATTAATTGAGCATAATGGCTTGGGTCTATTTCTGGGTTCTCTATTCTATTCCATTCCATTGATCTATTTGTCTATTCTTGTGGCAGTATCACACAGTTTTGAGAACAGTGGCTTTGAATACAGCTTGATATCTGCTATTGAGAACCCTCCTACTTTGTTCTTCTTTCTCAGGATCGCTGCAGCTATTCGGGGTCTTTTTTTATTCCAGAGGAATTTTTGGAGAGTTCATTCTAGGTCTGTGAAATATGCCATTGCTATTTTAATGGAGAGTGTGTTGAATTTATAGATTACTTTGTGTAGTATGGACATTTTAATGATGTTGATTCTATCAGTCCATGAACACGGCATGTTCTTCCATCTGTTCATGTCTTCCTCTATCTTTTTTTCAGTGTCAGGTAGTTTTTCACATATAGATCTTTTACCTCCTTAGTTAAGTTTATTCCTAGGTATCTTAATTTTTTGGTGTGATGATAAATGGAATTGTTTTTTTACTCTCTATTTCTGTAAGTTCACTCTTGGTGTGTAGAAATGCCATAGATTTATTGGTATTAATTTTGGATCCTTCTACATTGCCAAATTCATTTATTAAGTCTAATAATTTTTGATGAGGTCTTTAGGGTTTTCAATGTACAGTATCAGGTTATCTGTGAATAATTATAGTTTTACATCTTCTTTTCCAATTTGGATACCTTTTATTTCTTCTCCTTGTCTAATTGCTATGACTAATACTTCCAGAACTATGTCGAACAGGAGTGGTGAAAGTGTCTCATCCCTGTCTCATTCCTGTTCTTAAGTGAAATGGTTTTAGTTTTTTCCCATTGAGTATGATGTTGGCTGTAGGTTTGTCATATAAGGCTTTTATTATGTTGATGTATGATCCATCTATTCCAATTTTGCTGTGGTTTTTTATTAAGAAACAGTGTTGGATTTTGTCAAATGCTTTTTCTGCATCAATTGATATGACTATGTGATTTTTATTTTCTATCCTAAATAGATAGAACACTTCTTTAATGGGCAAATGTCTAAAACCCCTTTCAACTCTAGTTCATCATTCATTAGATACAATGGTCATTAAATATTCAAATATCCTCTGAAGCCCCTAGTATGTGATGTCAATGAACTAAATGTTGAATCACACTGAAATGTTTGCATGACTATGCATATCAACATCTAATGGGAGAGAGAAATCAATGAATCAATCAACTAATTGATCAATAAGCAAGTGAATGACTACTTATAATGATAACAAGTGCTGGTAAGTGCCATGAAAGTGGTCAGTGATGGCCTTTCTCAGGGGGTAAATATTAAGCTGAACAATAAGAATTAAACAAAACTAAAGACATCAAAACAAAGAACATGGTATAGAGTACTACGGAGAAAGAAAGAAAATATACAAAGCACTTAAATTTGAGGAAATGAAAGAGGGCCAGAATGGTTAGAGTACAGAGAAAGGGGAGAGAGATAAATAAGATGTTGAAAAGGGCTGAAGCATATAGGGCCTTAGTGTCTAGAGAAAGGTGTTGGTTATTCTATTACAAGTGTAAGAGCAAACCACTGAATATACACTTGTAAAGGAAAGAAGTATAATCTCATTTTTGTCTGATGTAAGAGTATATGAATAAGTCTTAAAGTCAAAATACAAGGTAGACCCATAAAGCCATTCAATATTTCAGACCATACTGTGTTCTTCATTGTATTTGCTTAAAACAATTACATTTCCATCTGAGCCTGCTGAAATTAAATCCAGTTCTCATAAACCAATCCATAAGAATCACCTGACCACTAAACTATAATCAACATTTACTGCTGGAAACTGATTGTTTTGATGCTGTAAACTGATTGTTTTTAACCTACCTTGGTTGCTCTGAAAGATCAGAGCTATGCACCCATTAAGTTGAAACATTGTTAGTTAAAGCAAACCCCTGCTTGTTACTTACATGTACATTCTTGCTGTCTGTTTATTGTCTGAATTTCCTGCTAAGGATATGGTTGTTTTCTCAGAGACTCTATAAAAGGCTGGTGAGAACCATGCACCAGTGAGCAGTCTAACCCACTAGAGGAAGGCTCCACGCCTGGTCCCCCAGTTTCCAAATTGATTCTCTTCTAGTCTCTCTCTCTTCATTTTGTGTGCGGCCTCCTTCAGAACTCCAACCCTGAACAGGAACCCTGAACCGTGCAAGGGGACGTGTAAGGGGCTCCAACAATTTACATTTTTGTTTATACTTTGATTTTAGCCTCTATTGCCTTCTACCTAAATATTGCAGTTTATATCTTGAACTCCATACAAGGTTATCTCTCTATCCCTTCTCCACCCCCGCCCCCTCCTTCCACCCTTCCTATATACTGCTCGTGTACTTCTTTCCCTCCATTCATTCCATACCTCCTCTTTGTCAATTTCTCCCTAATTATGTATTGAGTTTGCTGTGGCCTGGTCATTGTTCATGAGAAAGAGCATTTTATAATCTTAATAATAACCCCTTTTATCAACTAGCACCATGGCTTGCATATTGTAGGTAAAAGTAACATTTTTAATAGTCTAGTAAAATTATTAACCTGATTTACTTATAGTTGCTATTTATAAAATTAAACTGTATTTTCCATGAGAAAATATTAAAAGCAATCCAAGTTATGCTATAAAATTAACATTTTAAATCAATTTTTCCACATCATTCTCTTTTTAAAACTACATTGAACTTCCTGATAAGTGAACCTTGTTAATGGTTGGAAAAGCAGACAAGAGAAGAATACTTTAAAAAAATTCAAATTCTATAATAAATAATTACATCATTTTATTTTGGCTTTACACAGACAATATGGATATATATATATATATATATATATAATATTTATATGTATATATCAATGGTTTTGTCAAAATTGGGAATATAAGGATACAGTTTTTATTGCTGTTTTATTGACATTTTACCTTGACACTTTTCCTATAAATAATTATACAATTATTTATATAATTATTGTTATATAATTGTATAACAATATAGTTATACAATTTTCATCAACATATGAATCATAATTTACTTCATATTCTCCTTTTGTTGACTTTTTGTTCTATTTCCAGATTTATTATTAGAAATAACTTCACAAGGAAAAATTCCTGATACATAAATCTCACTGTATCTATAACTTTCTCTAAAAATTCAGAAGTATGATAGAGGTGGAACATATGTTTTCAAATTGCTTACCAGAAAGATTGATTTAAAACATATTTTCACTGGTTTAAGAATGCTCTTGTCCCTGAATTTTTGGTAACATTAAAGATTATTATTTTAATTTTTGCCAATTTTGAAGAGGAAATTTTAGATTATTATTGCCTTAATTTTGCGTATCTTTCATTACCAAGTGTCATACTGCCTTTGCTTAAATCCCAGCTCCACTGTTTAGTAACTGCTGACCCTGAGCAAGTTACTTGATGCTTCTTTGTCTCCTCAGTTTTCCCATCTGTAAAATGAGGACAATAGCAGTGCTTTGCTCATAATGTTGTTGTAAAAATTAAATGAGCTAATAGGTGTAAAAATTTTAAAGCAATGTTTGGCACATAGTAAGCTATATGTGAATGTTTGCTGTTTTTATTTACGTATTTTTTTAATTTTTGTAATATCAAATATATCTATCATTTCCACTGTGAATTATTTTATGGCTTATATATTTAAAAATTATGTTAATAATAGTTTATACTCTTATAACTTCTTTCTCCTACTATTTCTGAAGAATTTTAAGGCTCCATGTTTCTTTTCTTAATTGTTACTTATTTACTTCTCATTATTGATTCTTCAGAGG
>PVJC01010325.1:0-43946 GCA_004026665.1 Murina feae
TCCACCGTGTTTTTGCAACAAGTTTCCCTTTCCTGCTTGGGCCGGGCAGAGGCTGGTATTAAAATGAGCCCGGGGTTGCCGAGCAAACCACCATTTTCAGGGCCATGCTGGGGATTCAGGGCAGGGAAAGCTGGCACAAAGTGTACTTCATTCAGATTGCTTCTCCTATGTAATCAAGTGTAGTTCTCTCATAAAGCCTTCCTGTCGAGGTCGCCAAGGAGCAGGGTAAGGAATGGTTAAGGACCACGGGCTTTAGAAACAGAATCCCACAGTTCCGATCCTGGCTCTGTTGGCTGTTCCTCTGTCAGAAGCTGTCTGCACACCTAGATGGTTTGGCTCAGTGGATAGAGCATCAGCCTGCGGATTGAAGGGTCCTGAGTTTGAGTCCAGTCAAGGGCCTAGATTGTGGGCTCCATCCCCAGTAGGGAGTGTGCAGGAGGCAGTCCATCAATGATTCTCTGTCATCATTGATGTTTCTCTCTCTCTCTCCCTCTCCCTTCCTCTGTGAAATCAATAAAAAAAAAAAAAAAAGAAGCTGCATCCATTTCTTTTACATGAGGAAAGCAGCACACCCTCCAGAGGGTTCTTAGGAAATTTGAGTTAAAAATATGTGTTTAGAACCATACGTAAGCGCATAGTAAATACGATGTAAGTATCATTACTGAGCCTTCTCTGGACTCCCTGAGACTTTGGATAGTGTGAAAACCATGGTCACTCCAAAAGGCAGCATGCACAGCGTGGTGCAGCCCACCACCTGCCCGCCTTCGCCGTGTGGAAGCCAACACACAGCCAGCAGAACAGTGTGGTGCGCCTGGGAAAGGGTAACACTCAGGGTCTCAACCTGCAAAGCCTCCATCGAGGAGAACTAATCCCCAGGACAAGTCCCCAGGCAGTGTAGACAGAGGACCCCTCTTCACTGTTCCTTTCTGAGGCCCTTTCCTACCTGCTGCCTGACCTTCTCCTTTGGCAGAGGCTCTGGTTGTGTGTGTGTGTGTGTGGGGGGGGGGGGGGGTGATAAGGCCTCACCTGCATCCCTCTACCCTCATCCCTTCTACACTGAACCTAAAAAGTTCTTTTCACTTTCATGGTTCAGATGATGAACAAGAACCTCCTTCCAACGATGGTTTCTTCCTGTTTCCAAGAAAAATTTTCCTTCCTTTTCCAGAATCTTTTGTAAAATTCTGAAAGAGAAAATTTCCCCCAGGTAAAACCCTTCCTAGCTGGTGTGAAAACCGGGTTGTTCTCAAAATCATTATAGTCAAAGGGCCTCTGCTGACACCTTCATAGCCAGGAAGGCTCCCCAGGGATTGCAGCTACCTTAGGTGTTGCATCCAAGTGCCTTAGAGACCCCCATCGTGTTTCCCGGAAACAGAGCTGGCTGACAGCCAGGCACCAGGGCTCTAGGAACTTCCGAAGGGCAGGTAGTTTACAGGACAAGGAGGATTCCTCTGTTGGGAAAGGAGCTCTGAGGAGAGCAGGCAGGTCTGGATCTGGATGGAGCCAGGTACGCTCCTTACAAAACAAATCAAAAGTCCAACCTTCATCCTTCCTAGAAATGGCTTTATGGACGGTGGCAGGGTGCCAGCATTTAGTTCAGAACAGAAAAGGGACTGTGCCTGCAATGACTTGAACCTATGTCCTAGGCCATCTGGACTCTTGACTAAAATGGGCAATATTCGCAGGGTCCTCTACTCTGTCTCTTCAACCATACTGATAGGAGTGCTTGGTATGTATTTCTTTCTAACTGTAGCCAGGAGGCATCTATTTATACCCAGTTGCTAGAAACCAGGCGAGACTGATGCTGAAACCCATGCTTGTCACGTCTCTTCCTAGCGGAAAGGAATAAAGAACTGTTTTAAATCCGAATCTGGTGCAGGGGGACATCATGACCCAGACTTCATGCTGCCATATCCCCCCGCTCTCAGCAGCACCATGGGGGGAGGAGGAGAGCTGTCGAAGGGCATACAGAGAACCAGCGTTTAAAAATAGCTGCAACTTGGTGGCTGGGAAGGAAGTTTATGTTCGACTTTAACACTCAGTACAAAAAAAGAAAAAAAAAAGAAAAGAAAAAGCAACCACCATAAATGCAATGTCTAGCTTATTCTGTAAATGTGGTTTTTCCACAATTATCTTTGAAATGCTTAGAGGAGAGAAGGGATGGGGCCTACAATACATGCCAAGGTTTGTCTAAAAATATTTTACACCTGTTCTCTGTTCTGCACAGTGGTCATATTTTACCCGTGAAGTAAAGTACTCATAATGCCAGACGGAATGTGTTTTTCCTTCCAAGTCCTCAATGTTTTTCCCTTCTGTAAAGCAAACCTCCTCTTCTTTTCCACCTGCAGTAAAATAAAGCCAGCACCATTATCCATATGACACATCCACCACCAGAGCTGCATTTTAGTGGCTCCTATTTCGGAGCCACTATCATTTAAATGGGAGCAACCATTTCAAGCCTTTCACAGCAGCACGGGCACTTCAGCAAACACTGCTGGCTGCTCCCACAAGGAGCATCAGCTCGTACACTGGGTTTAAATCAATTCGCTGATTGCATGAAAAGGAAAGCTGAACACTGGTTCCCCTCTCAGCACCTCAAAACTAGAATTACAAACTCAGTGGTATTTATTACTGAAACATGAAGAGAATAGCTTCTAGGATATTGCTGTAGAATTTGTATTCTGCTGGTGCAAAGAAAAGACTGGACAACGAAATGTTGATATTATAAACATTTACTTTTCTGATTTCAAAGGGCAACAAACGTGGACAAAATTCCAAAAAAGCCATGGGATGTCATGGCTTCTAAATATGTAAGCCCCTAAGAACATGCTCCATTAATTCAATGACAGCTCTTCATAGCAAGGTGATTAGTTCCCTGAGGAAGTATATTGAGATCACTATACCCATTTTGCAGATGAAGAAATTGAGCCATCTCAGTCAAATGACTTAACTTGCTTAAAGAAGAAATTAGATGCATGATTTCAAATAGCTTCTAGACATGGGCTGCCTCCTGGCTCATTGTTTTCTTCTAAGGTTTGCTTAATTGTGAGGTGATCTCAAATATCCACTTACAAATTACTAGTAAATATATCAAGCCTTTTAAAATACAAACCTTAAAACTCAAATATTGAGAAATGATTAGTAATGCTTTATTATTTACAAGTCAAATACCATTAACGACAAGACTTTTAGCCCAATCTAAACCTCCAAAAAATCCAAGGGTTCATTAATATTTGGTCTAATCAAATTCTAACTAATCCAAAATCTAAATAGTAGGCATCTCTCTATATATACGAAAGCCTAAGTGACCATTACAACCAGTCGACTGAACGACTGGTTGCTATGACGCACACTGAGCACCAGGGGGCAGACACTCAATGCTGGAGCTGCCCCCTCATGGTCAATGCACTTCCACAGCCAACCTCCCATGGTCCCACTGGCTGGCCAACCTCCTGCGGTCCGTCCCCCTGGCCAGTGGCCCCGATTGGCCCAGACCAGGACTGGGTGAGACAGCCTGGATCAGCCCCAATAGCTGGCCAGGCTGAGGAACTCCACCTGTGCACGAATTTGTGCACTGGGCCTCTAGTATAACAAGATTTAATCCATAAGAAGCTCCAGAAATTCCTCTAAGCCATATTTAAAATGGGTTTTTCTGGTTATTGTGAAATTTAAACATCTTCAAAACTAACAGCAACACTAAAAGGGAATGTTAAGTTCACCCATAATAGCTCACGTTTCATCCTTAACAGCTTATGCTTTTAAAATGTGAGTTTTGCCCTAACGGGTTTGGCTCAGTGGATAGAGCATCGGCCTGCGGACTGAAACGTCCCAGCTTTGATTCCAGTCAAGGGCATGTACCTTGGTTGTGGACACATCCCCAGTAGGTGGTGTGCAGGAGGCAGTTGATCAATGTTTCTCTCTCATCAATGTTTCTAACTCTCTATCCCTCTCCCATCCTCTCTGTAAAAAAATCAATAAAATTTATTAAAAAAAAATAAAATGTGAGTTTTTATTAAAAACTAAAATATACTTTGATTTCTTCAAGAAAGGCTTTCAGAACTAGTGTGAGACAAGAGATCATTTGGTTTCCTTAATGTTCTAAAATAAAAGCAAAAAGACCATTTAGTACAATATCTGTGCATATATAATTACAAAGGTGTGTCTTAAGATAATCCTTTTAAAAAATGTTTTTATTGATTTCAGATAAAGGAAAGGAGGAGAGAGAGAGAGGGAAACATCAATGATGAGAGAGAATCACAGATTGGCTGCCTCCTACCCACCCCCAATTGGGGATCCAGCCCGCAACCAAGGCATGTGCCCTGACCAGGAATCAAACCAGTACCTCCTGGTTCATGGGTTGACACTCTACACTGAGCCACACTGGCCAGGCTTAAGACAGCTTTTTAAAGTAACTTAAAATAAATCGTAAGTACTAGAAGCACACTGTTAAAAACTATTTTGGTAACTTACATAGCCTTTCCTAATTGTGTTTATCGATAAACACAGGTAAGGAATATGTGTAAAAACAGCTACAGGTCTAATGTAGATGATTTTACTTAGAAGTGATAGAGCCAT
This sequence comes from Murina feae, assembly GCA_004026665.1. Classification (NCBI taxonomy): domain Eukaryota; kingdom Metazoa; phylum Chordata; class Mammalia; order Chiroptera; family Vespertilionidae; genus Murina; species Murina feae. The sequence goes on from PVJC01010325.1 coordinate 4,573, forward strand.
TAAATCTGCAGTCCTTAGTCTGAGGGAGTCATCCTGTGGTTATGAAAGAATTTACACAATTAAGAAAATCAACAAAATTAGAGCATTGTTAATGATTTCTAAAAATACCTCCCGATGGCCTGTGATTATGACCACCGGTGTTATGAAGTATCTCTCTCAAAACATCATGATATCTGAGCATGGCGAAGCGCCTTCCACCAGACTATTCTCTCTAACTCTCTTGTGGAGATTCTACAAGTCGTTTGGCTAATACATCAAAAACGGTCTCTCTTCCACTGACTTCACATTAGAATAGCAACTAATCAGAGGGAACGACACATGGAGTTTAAGAGCATGGACTCTGGAGCCAGACTACCCGATTTTGAGTTCCAAGTCAGCCCTGCTCTGCACACTAGGGTAGAAATGCAACATGGCACCTAGCCTCCCCACTTCACAAACAGCACATGCCCGAGTGGCCGGCTCGATCCCCAGTAGAGGGTGCGCAGGAGGCAGCCGACTGATGGTGCTTCTCATCATTGATGTTTCTCTCTCTCTCCCTCTCTGAAATTAATGACAACATTTTTTAAAAAATAAGACTTTTCCGAACTTATCTTGTACTGGAGGTTATAATCCTGCTTCTGATAAAAGCACGATTCTAGCCAAGTGAGGATGTATGGTTGACGTGCATGCCTACACTCTTTTCTGCTTGTGTAGGGACAGGGTGTGGAGGAAGTTCTCCAGCCAGCATTTTACTTCATTAGCTTACGTGGGTCCAGAGAGATACTTGGTTCTACGCTGGTGACATTTTAAAATAATCCGAATCCTAAAGATGTGCTAGATTAACAAGTCTCTCAAAGTGCAAGTACACAAGACACCTATTGAGAATGAACACATTAGAAAACTACTTAAAACTCAGGGCACCTTCAGCCTTACCTTCAAAAGCTAAGCAGCAATGCAAATACTGTCACTACCTTTAATAAGGGGCATTTTGACGGAAGGGCTATATTTGCCATCTAAGAGGGGTTCAAGTTATTCAAAGAGTGAACAATACACCTGATTTTAGGCAGAAAAGGACTATTCTGAACCCAGGGCTACTTTTTAGTACCATCTTCTTCCCTCGTGGATGAGCCATGCATCTATAAGGCAGTATTCAAAACTGCTACAGTATCTAGTTATTGAAGTCAAATGGAGAGACCTGGTGAGTCGTAACTCATCAACTTGTCAATCAAAACAACCTCCACACAGAGGGTCAGCAATGTGATGGCATATGGGGAAAAAGGATTTGGGACCAGGAAGTGAGCTTTTCTAAGTTGTGTTAGAAAAAACACCTTTTCAAAAGCGAGCATTCCTAATGGGCATGGAAACAGAGCCTTCGTTCATTCTTTAAAGAGAAAAAGCATACAGTCCTCAAGCTCAATGATTGTTTTCTTAAAACTAAGGTAAAATTTAGTCCTTTTCAAGAGCCAAGTGAACATATGTACCAATATGAAATTTCCCTAAGATTTTTTTAAAAATCCTCACCCAAGGACACGTTTTTATTGATTTTAAAAGAGTGAGAGAGCAAGAGAGAAACATTGATCGATCCCGCATCCTGGACATGTGCCTTGACTGGGAATTGAACCCCAAAATCTTTCTGTGAATGGGGACAACACTCCAACCAAGCCCCATCAGCCAGGGCGAAATTTCCCTAAGATTTTTTTTGTCAATACACACATTCTTAAGATCTGATATTTTTACTTACATTAAGTGCTGTTATTTAAAATCTATATATTCGTGTTCCAGATTGTTACAAATTATTGCATATCTCGTGACCAGCTTATTCTAAGTTTCAGAAAAAAGTATGTTGGGCCTTTCTTCATTTATAAAAAGGCAGTTTTCTTCCAAGTTAAGCCTATGATAATGTCAACCAAATGTTTCGAGCAGAAAAACAGTGCTTAAAACCATTAATCTGATTGTTTTCCTACAGCTATTCGAACTCTGTGATGTGATCACAAAAGCACATAATTGATAGTGTTGGCAGACCAGATCTGCTGTGTCCACTCACTATCCCAATACTTCTTCGTAGCCTCATTCTGTCCACTGAAGGACAAAGGCCTCACCAGGGAGCTGACAGAAAAGCTTAGCTCTGTTGTTTTCAGTGCTTGTTTCCTTAAAACATTTTATTGCTCTAAACGGCTTGGGTAACAGACAAAAGGCTTTTGTAGACTGATGTCCAAAAACTCATTTGACACCCAATTTATTTCACTAGTAACCCAGGCAGTGCTGGTTTCTTACTATAAAAGCTCAGAGAACGTTATTTTTTCTTCCCATTCAAGGCAATTTTGTCACCAATACTATGCCAACCCTGTACCAATGGACAATTAAACAGTTAAAAGACTCATTTAAATAGTGTCCCTCCCAAGTCATCCTTTTTTTAAAAACTCCATCCTTAACAAGCCAGTACAATTCGACACACATTATCAATGGCTAACCATTAAAAAAACCCCAAACCAGCAGGTTTGGCTATCCAATTTGCCTTAAAAACAATATGCTGGGAAAATGCACCCCAATTCTAATATTCAGCATCCTGTCCAATCATGAATAGATTTAGATCGTGAACTCTCCAACTTCATACAATGCCTGAACTCTAAGTAAAAGGATTAGTAAACAGACCTAAATCTTTTTGTCAAGTTAGGTCAGCTTTGTCCGAGCAAGTTTCATGAACTCTTCATCTCCTATACAGAAACAGAAAACCGACCCCATGGCCTCGCTCCGCATACATTTCAAATAAATCCTCTCAGATTACACGAGAGAATTTAATTTTATCACCTTGGATGTCAGCGTGACGTTTTAAAACGTGCTGTGACGAACTTTAGCACACCATCCCTAGCAAGGGAGGCAGATATGATGGACTGGAGAGAGGTGCCAAAAAATAAGGCTACGACCAGGCATTGGTCAGGCTGTGGAGTTTCCCCAGGAAACTTTTTAGGTAGCGAACCACTATCTGCTGCCCTAGCAGAGCAACTGCTTTCTATCACTCCTTTGTGATTCAGTGAGTCAGACCTTTCTGCATCATTAGCATTTATCATGTCATTAACTCCCGAGATAGATCTTAGGCAAAGGTTTAAAAGATCACAAAAAGCATTTTTAATTTTAAAGAATTTTAATACAAACTTAATATAAACTATTTCAGTCCCTCTTAACATGTAAGACACTGACTCAAAATACTTTTATACCATTTTTTCAAGTATTGCACAATATAGGTACAAAATTAATATTTACGATTACATTTTCTTCCATAATATATAGCAAAAATCTTTAAACCTTTAACAGAAAATACATTTTTTGAAAAAGCAAATATTCGTACATTTTAATTCCACCACTAAAGGAATATCCTGCACACAATTTTTAGAAGAGTGGATGTCTTTAAGATGGATATTTTACAATTTCAGTAAAAAAAATACATGAAGCCGCTGCTGCCACAGGTCACTGTAGTAAAAAGATAGAAATGCGCACCGTGTCGTAGAAACAATATATATATCCTCTGCTATTTTACAAACTTTGTACTAAATTAAATTATACAATTAGAAAAGACCAATAAACCCACTTATTAGTGCCAATTTTTTATAAAAAGAAAAAAATCAGCCATGTCCTTGCTATATCTTAAACACTGTCAGAGGCCATACTGTATATCTGAGAGTATGCTTTAAAATATACAGTCAGTATAAAATAACTTTGTGCTTGGTTGGCAAACGAAAAATGATGCATGTTTTATTTTTGTAACCAAGCTTGAATGTGTCTTTACTATACAATTAAAAAAAAAAAAAATCTCAAGGAGGTGAAAAAAAAATCCTCCTCGGGCCCAAGCGTTTTAACTTGTACTTTTAACTTTTACGACACTTTTTTTTTCTTCTTTTTTTAGTTAGCCATAACGGGCTGGAATTGCTGGTTAGAATACTGCATGTTATTTAAGCTAAAATTCAAGCCGTCTACAAAAGACTTCTCGTTGAGGCCTCCGTAGGCCGCAAACACGTCAAAGGCATTACTGTACTGAAGGGGACTGAGGTTAAGGGGGCTGTCACCTGGCAACATTCCACTGCTACTACTACCTTGACCCTGCATATTGGGAAAAATAAACTCCTTGGCATTCGGAGAGAGAGCAGAGGTTTTCTGCTGCTGCTGCTGCTGCTGCTGTGGCGGCGGCGGCGGCGGCTGGGATGGCTGCTGCTGCTGCGGCTGCTGGCTGCCCAGGCCAAGCCCGTAGAGAGAGTGCATCGAGGAGGAGATGGCTTTTTGCTTCAAGAGGTCATTCACATTCAAGCCAAGGTTGATGGGAGAAGTACGGGCAACCTTGTTGCTTCGGCCACTATTCTTCATTTTGGTGGAGCCGAACTTGGTGGCAGCGAAAGTGGCAGTGGTAAAGGTTAGAGGCTGAGTGGACCGGGGCATGAAAGTAGGGCTTACAGCAGCAGAGTGACCAAAGGGAGGCGACGGGGAGCTGGACACGGACGAGGCAGGGTCACTGATGGGCATGAAAACCTGCGCCTCCGGGTTGAAGCTGTTTTTGATCTCTTTATCCAGCTCGCACCCATTCTCGCTACTGTCATCCACGTAGAGCACCTTCACCGGCCCCTTCTCGCCGATCTGGTAGGACACCTCGAAGGGGTCGATCCAAACACTGAGGTCCTGGGGCAGGTTGCCGCGCACGTCGTCGATGTCCAAGCCGCTCTCTTTAGATGCTTGCTCGATCACGGGGTCCACTTTCTCCCCTATGTGTATGCACCTGAACCCCGATCCTTTGTATGGCTTTTCAGGGTACCAGTGCCCTTCATACTTCTTCTTAAGAAGTCTCTCAAGCTCTTCACCGAAAATGTTGACGCGTCTCCTGGGAAGCTTATTGTACAGATATGAGATGATAAAATTGAGTGCTACTTGGATTTCAAGCTGCATAGCTGCTATGCCACCAAGTTAGATGTGTTTCAACTTCCCCACACACGCAGGAGGGGAGGGAGTGTTCAACTTGTGGCAGAGAAACCAATTTTCATTCAAAGTGCTGGTAGAGGAGTTTACCCTTCACCTTGAGAGGTCTTGCTCCTTAAAGAAAACAAAACAAAAGCAGACATGTACAGATGAGCTAAATGTTAAGTCCCACAGCCTGTTCTGACCCCCGGAACCATTTCACTTTTGAAAATGTCTAACAGGATAGAGAGTCTGAAAAATATGATCAGCACAAAATACAGGCCTAAACAGTAGAAACTGTTTATTAAAGTTCAAAATACCACGGGAAAACAGGATTTACAGTTAAGACAATATTTTAACCCTGTAACTGTTTCTGAACAGAGTTCTAAGAATAAAAATATGTCCAGAGTATGTAGCGTATTCCTTCTTTTTCTTCCAATTCTCACAAGAATGTTTACTGAAAACTATACTCAGAGTACCCATCCATCTACCTCCATATATATATATATATATATATATATATATATATATATATGCCAATTTTAGAAGTTGGTAATATTCCTATTCACCAATTTAGAAGTGAATTCTGTGTTTCTGTTCATTTTGGATGTGTACTGTACTGCTTAAAAGTCCTATATTGTTAGACATTTAGAAATTTGAGAAGTTCAGAAGATTATTTTAACTTCCAAAGTACATTATGCTACAATTAAAGGTGCTATATACTAAATGAATTGCTTCAAGCCAAATTATCCAGCACAGTTGAGGCTTACGCATACCAAAGGGCACACAATTGAGCTTCTTCTTTGCAGTATCTTCCTGAAAATACCTCTTGGGCAGCAAATGTAACAGAAGCAACAATTCCTTTCGAAACTATTTATTAACCTGTTTAATGGGCAGGGTTTCTGAGTTTTATTCTGATTTTCAAAACCACCTCCCTCCCTGACGATAAGGGACGAGCCGGAGAGGCGGCACGATAAGGCCGACCTTTAAGCGTCTGCTGGGTCAGCACTGGGTGGGGAGAAGGAAGATCAAGGGCGAGCGGGCGGCGCCTGCACGGGAGCTCTGTGCGCGCACCGGGCCGATGGCGAAGGGCATGGAAGAGCCAGGCCGGCATTCGCCCACCTGCTCCCGGTTCCACAGTCGCGGTGACAAAGGGAGAGGGCTCTCGGGCTGCCCCCCAACCACACACTTTCCACGCCGAGAGCCCGGGTGCCCGCGAGGCCGCGGATGGCGCCCGGTTGCTGGGAGGTGGGGCGGCGCGGCCCGGCGGAGGGAGTTTCGGGGCGCCCGGGGCCGGACGGGCGGCGTTACATAAACAGCGCCGGGCTCATCGGGCTTCTGCTCACCGCCCGGCACCCGGGGCGGCCGGGGAGGAGGGCGGGGAGGAGGCAGAGAGCACGGGTCTCCCCGGAGGAGGGCGGGGGAGGACGGCCTCGAGGGGGGAAGGGCAGCCACTCGGGGCCGGGCACCGGCCGCCCCGGGTCAGCTGCTCCCCTCCCCCCGCGTAACCGGACCCGCCGCTCTCCGCCCCCAGCCCCGAGCCTCCGGGGACCCAGCCAGAGCCCGGGGAGCACCGGCTCCCGAGCACCATCTTCGGCCGCGGCGGCCACCGGCCCCGAGGACCCCAGCGCTCCCCTCGAGCCCGACGCTCCTTCCGGGCGCCCCAACCCCCGAGTCCCGTCTGCTCGCCCCGGGCTCCCCCTACCCCGGTCACCGGGCCCAGGCTGAGCCCGACGCGCCGGCCGGCCCCGCCTCCGGGCGCGCCGGGGCCCTTCGGAGCCGCCAGGGGCCGGATGTCTGGAGCCGCTCCCCTCCGCGCCGGGGCCGCGACGCCAAGGTCCCCGAGCGCCCGAGGAGCCGGGTGCCCGCCGCCGCGGCCCCCTCCCGCTCCGGGCCTGCCCGCCCGCCGCCCCGAGGTACTTACGGCTGCTTCCACCGCAGACCCGGCCGCCGGCGGGGGAGAAGAGCAGCAGGGCGGGGGCGCGGGAGGCTCCGCGGGGCGAGCTGGCCGAGTGCAGGACGACGTGGCCGGCGGAGGGCAGGGGCCCCGGTGCTGGTCTCGGGGTGGCGAGGACGGGGTCAAGCGAGCGCGCTCACGGCTCCACACAGCCCGGTGCCCGGCCCCGCGTCCCTGTCGTGCAGCCGCTGCGCGCCGGGCCAGAGCTTGGCTCCTTCTGCCGCGGCGCGCGCCCCGCCTCTCACTTTATAGCCTCCTCCCCGCCCCCATCCCCGCCCTTCGGGTGCGCGCGCGCCCACTGGCGTCACACAGCCCGGCGCGCTGTGACCAATCCCCGCCCTCCCGCCCCGTCGCCGGACCCTCGCCGCTGGCTCCGCCCCTGCCCGGCCCCCCGATGCCATTGGCCAGGTCCCGCTTGACGGGCAGCGAGGGCCAGGGTGGCCAAGGCCTCACCTCTCGGGCTCCAGGGTGACCAATGAACCGACGCTATGGAGTCTCTGTGGGCGGGATTAACACACAAATTGGAAAGGGATTGGGGGAGAGACGTGCCAGTAAGGGTGACAGGCGGGGTGGGGCGGGTGACTCTGGGTTGAGGCGGAGAGCGCAAGGGAGAAGGGGGAGGGGAGCGGAGCAGGTGGCGAAGCTGCAGGGAGAACGCCGAGGGGAGCGGAGCGCAAGGCCCGGGAGGGAGGGCGGCGTGTACAGAAAGTGGCCCTACCCGAGTGGGACTGCGGCGAGGGAAATCCCACTCGTGGACAAGCTACCGGGCCGGCCTCCCGTGCACCCGGGAGGCCGAGAGAAAGGGCGAACTGTGACGGGGACTCGTGCACCCGATTGATTGATTATTAATCAACTCCGGGGCCCAAGCCAACTGCCACCCAGAGAGTGACAACTGCAGAACCCAAGCAGGCGTGCCAGGCTGGGGGTGGGGGAGAGACCACCAGGCCACACCCCTCCTGGTGACAGTTTAACCGCCTCCGCATTCCACATCAGACCTCCCGGGCGACCCAGCGGCCACTCGGACGGAGGGCGGGGGTGAGACTGTAAGAAGAACTGCGTTTTATTCCAAATGTCCCAGCCCAGGCCTCCGTGCCAAACTGCAGACATATCTGTGTGTGTGTGTGTGTGTGTGTGTGTGTGTGTGTGTGTGTGTGTTTCAAGTGCCTGCTTAAACACAAACACGCGTATTGAACACAGTGCCTTCCTGTAATGTGCGTTAAGATAATTTTCGGTTGAAATATGTCTGAGTGGGAGAGAGAGAGAGAGAGAGAGACTCAAGGGGGAGGGGAGCGCCCTTTTTCACAACCTGCAGCAGAGACCTACACGAAGTTGACGTTGGGAGTGGAACCGAGAGTCCCTCCCGGCTAAAAATATTGCAGGTAGCAACGACGCCCGATTGGCCGCGCGTCTCCCTTAGCAACCAGGCGATTGGCTGTCTGGTATCCTGGCGACCGACGTCAACCTCGCACCGGGAACCGGGAGAGAAAGTGCAGGGAAGGGAAGAGTGGGAGGAGGGGAAGAGGAGCAATGAATGAGACGCCCGTGGCCTAGCCTTCCCTTCTCTCCTCTCCTCTGCACTCCAGGCGAGATTCCGGGGAAACCATCAGTTGGGCGCCGCCGTCCGCTTAAAAGTGGGGGGCGTTCATTCTCCACCTGCTGCAGGAAGTTCAAGTGAAACTCGGCGAGGAGTGGGGTGTCCGCGGGGCCGGCTGTGTAGACCAGCTTGGGCACAAACCCGCTTTCCGTGCTAGGCCTAGAGGCTTTGCGCTTTATGGGCGCAAAAGCTGGCTGTAGCCTTTTTCTTTGCCCTGACACTCGTGTCCTTCTGCCATCTCTATCCCCCCCCCCCCCCCCGCCCCCCATACCCTCGTTTTGGAAAGAACCGCATTGAAAAGGGATATTTTTGAAGTCCCCATGTGTGTGAGCGGGGCAGGGAGGGAAGATGGGTGTGTGGAATGAGATGAGGGTGAGAGTGGTCAGGTGACCGATTTCATGTTTGTTATACAGATTCCTGAAACGCAGGCAGCGTTTAGTAAGGGCATACAAGTTTTACTCGGTGACACTTTAAAAATTTTTTTTTTTAGTGTTTGGGCTTTTTTAGTTGTAAACAAGGAAGAGTGAGATTTGATTGTGAAAGTATGGAAGCATTTAAAATTAATACAGCCCTTTCTTTGCACTAAAGAATTTTATGATATATTATTTGTTCAGTCTTTTCTTATTTTGCCCATTTATATTTCCTGATTGTTTTCTATAATGAACATTAATTCCATTAGGTATTTTTAAAGTATTTTTAAAATATTTTATTGATTTTTCACAGAGAGGAAGGGAGAGGGACAGAGAACTAGAAACATGGATGAGAGAGAAGCATCAATCAGCGGCCTCCTGCACACTCCCCACTGGGGATGTGCCCGCAACCAAGGTACGTGCCCTTGACCGGAATCAAACCTGGGACCCTTCAGTCCGCAGGCTGACGCTTTATCCACTGAGCCAAACCGGTCAGGGCTTTTAAAGTATTTTTAATTTTATAATTAGTTAAGCACAGACATTGCAAGAAACTAGGTAGGATATTTTGGGAATAGCTTACCAAGAGAAACACTTGATTTTTCATGTGCTCCAGAGAATAATTTTGCTTACCATTAAGCAAATATTACTGTACCAAACACCCAGAATTCCAAGACCATGTGTAGGGCCATGTGTCTTGCTTTGAAATTTGGAAAATATATCACTATAATTAGAGAAGCACATTAGGCTCGGCTCAGATTAAAATGTCTAACTAAAGATAGATGAATCGTAATTTTGTCAAGCTTGTCTCTACTTTTCAAGAATTCTCTAAAGAGAAGGCACAAATTCTCTTTTCCGGGATGCCCCCTGGGATCTATAATCCCAGGTTTAAAATTTGAGAGCAATCACCTGAGAGGTACTGATTAAATACGAATGGCAGGAAACAGAATTTTTAAATCAGAAATTTAGATGCCAAAAATTTATGAAGTATTGCTGCTCAGGTATGAGAGGGTTTCAAACCACATATAAATATAAACGCGAGCACACACACTGAGGCCCCATGGCACATGGTTTCAGAAAGTGCCGGAGAGCAGATATGGAAACATCTGAATTTCACCTGTTTCTATCACTTTACGTTCTCTTATCTATAAAAAAGGTTGGATTAAATAATCTTATTCAATTTTTAAAAACCACCTTTCAAACTCAATGTCCCTAAAGTTAAATAATGTAGTTCTTTTCCAAAGATCTAGTGCAAAAAAGGGCAACCTGGTGCGTAGCCTTCCATATACCTTGTTAGTCACGAGGTATAAAACTCCGTGAACCCATGTTTTGCACTCTCAAGGACCCCTCATGTGAGTACTCTCGAACATTTCCTTGGGAATTGTGCGGGGCTGCTAAATACTTATTTTGATTTATGGAGAAAAGAGGAATTTGACATGAGCCCCCAGGTGGTATCACAAGCAATAGATACTCCTCTCTCCGGGCAAGTGACAGTCACTGGACATCACAGCCCTGTCCACACAAGTCCTAGAGCAGACTCTTACATGAAAAGCGACGATTGTTTGGCAAATCAACAGCTTCCAATATCACTGGAAATGACAGTTCCTGAAAGTGCCCTGAATTATTATTTAATTCACACACATGAACACACCCCCCCCCACCTTGATTTCTGAGAGAGATATGTCCTCAACTTTCTAGTTCTCATTCCGTTTCCTTATTAACTGAGATCAGATTACCGGAGACTCACCGTCACATGATGTGTACTTACTGAGGCTCATTTCATTCCTGGGGAATCAACCTTTTACCTTTATTTGAAAATTAGGCAACATGCAAATGTGATGTTGTTCTTATCACTCTTGTGATTGACTTATTGTAGACAGTCGTGCCACATGAACCGCGGCGGGCGCGCCTTAAACCCTGTGAACAGGAGCACCTGCAGACGCGTCACGGCGTCATTAAAACCCAAGTAAACCAGTTCTTCCCTGAACACTTCTCACCGGGGGTTCCTGTGGCTTCTCACTGGGGTTAGTAGAGGAGGGCCCTGTACTCTTCAAAAGGCTGGCAATGAAAAGATGACTGACTAGATGTTAAACAGACCGGGTGCTCCTTGGAACAGGCAATTCCACTGAAGCACCTTGGCCTGATGGAAGGTCTCCTTGTAACTTGCTCCATCCCTGTTATCCTGATGAACGAGGACCCAGTCAAATCTCGAAGTTTCTTTTCTTTAGCCAAGGACGAGGATTTTGACCTCAGCCGGAGATTCTAGTTGCAGATTCTAGGAGTGACACAGTGTTCACAACATTCTAAGTCCAAAGAACATTCAAGCCTGTGTGAGCTTTAAATATACAAATCCTAGATTTCACCTGTTGTGCACTATGTGAAGGAAAATGGAAAGGGCTCTGTTGTAATGACACATAAATTTAAAGCATAGACTGTAGTAGCTGTTGTTATGCAGCTCTTCTTACAGAATAAAATACACTATACATGAAAAGTTCTATTTTCTAAAACAGACACGTGGTCCTTCAATTCTGAATATATATACATATATAACTAGATATACAATATGTAAATCTGGGGACACATATAGAAACACATATAGGTATGGGTAGCTGTAGATGATAGACACAGATATGTGCCAATTGTAGCAGACACTGTTGCTAGCTCACCTATTTCCCATGCCCCATCCCCTCCCTCTTGTCTTCCTTCCTGAAGAGCCTGTAAGAGCTAAAGACTTATCTTCCCAGCTCTCATTGCAGTAGGGGTGGCATTGCGACGCGGTTCTGCCAATGAGACATAAACAGAAGTCAGTTTGGATGGTTTCTTGAGGAAGCTTTTCTTTTCTCATCGAAGGACTTTGTTCCAGGTACTCTGAGCTGCATAACAAACTATCCAAAATTCAGTGGCACGTCACACCCACTTTATTATGTTCTCAGACCCTGTAGGTCAGGAATTCAGACAGGGCACGGGAGGGGGGGGGTGGTGGTGGTGGAGGGGAGGGATGGCTGGCTTGTCTCTGCTCCACAATGTCTGGAGCATCAGCTGGGAAGATTCAGACACTCAAGAACCATCTGGAGCAGATCTGTCGAGGAGAGCTTTCTCCTATGATGAAAACACGCCACCTCCGTGCTGCCCAATATGATGGCCACTAGCCACATGTGGCTATTGAGCACTTGACCTACGTATGGCCAGTGTGACCGAGGAGCTGAAGTGTTGATTGTATTCCGTTTTAATTAAATGTAAATTTAAATAACTACCTGTGGCCAGAGGCTCCTCAATCAGGCAGCAGGGACCCAGGGCTGCTTCATGTGCACGCCTAGCACTTGGGTGAGGATGAACCGAGCCCAGCCTCTCTCGACCCAGCCTCCAGAGTCACAGAGCACCACTTGCACCAAACTCCACTGAGGAAGTGATCACAGACCTGCCTAGATTCAAGAGGAAGCACTCAGAACCCCGCCTGGGAAGGGAGGCATGTCAAAGAATTTTGGATCCTTAAAAATATCTATATATGTTTTTATTGACTTGAAAGAGAGGGAGAGAAATATTGACCTGTTGCCTCCCACAAGCAACCCAACCTGAGTATGTGCCCTGACCAGGAATCGGACCAGGGACCTTTTTTTTAATTAAAAAAAAATGTGTTTTTATTGATTTCAGAGAGGAAGTGAGAGGAAGAGAGAGAGAGAGGAACATCAATAATGAGAGAGAATTATTGATGGGCTGCACACTCCCTCCTGGGGATCGAGCCCACAACCCGGACATGTGTCTTTAACCGGAACTGAACCTGGGGTCCTTCAGTCCACAGGCTGATGCTCTATCCACTGAGCAAGACCAGCCAGGGTGAACCAGCGACCTTTCGATGCGTGGGATGACGCTCAGCCAACTGAGCCACACTGGCCAGAGCACTGGGATCATTTGAAAAAATCGCCAATGGAAGGCTTCCACCTCCGTCCTGCCTTCACATGATCTGATGGCAGCAGCCTCCTCATAACCACAAGAGAAGGTGAGAGACGCGCAGAGACAGGGCTGTCGCTGAACGCAGTAATTGTCTAGGTCTCGCCTTCTTCTTAAACCGCGTTAAGGACTCCATGACTTACAGCTGAACGTATGGTCAACAAAAACACAGTTTACATCTTTCAAGGAAACCTGAACTTAACTCTTAAGAAAACAAAATAAATACCTTCTAATCTAAAATATCAGGGCTTCTATAGGCATACCATGGACATGGACAATTAGGTGGCGAAAGCCTTGGGGGAGGGGGGTGCTGGAGGGGGTTAATGGAGGATAAAAGGGGACATATGTAATACTTTCAATAATAAAGATTTAAAAAATTTTAATACAAAAATTTGGAAAACAGAAATAACAAAGAAAATAGCAATCTTTCACCTCACCATGCAGTGATCACCATTGTAGCATCTGCTCCATCTCTTTCTGAATGAGTCCCTACAGTATACTTTAGTATCCTGCAGTCCACTTAGCATTACATCATTTCTATCTTCACTTGACAGTAAGCATGATCATAATCATTATTTTCAATGACTGCATTCTATGATTTAGAATAATTTATTTAATCTATTTAATTGCTCAGAATGTAGGTTGTTGAGAATTTTTCTGTATTAAAAGTAATATTTAATAAATCTATACTAGAGGCCTGGTGCATGAAAATTCATGCACTGGAGGAAGGGGTCCCTCAGCCCGGCCTGCCCCCTCTCACAGCCCAGGAGCCCTCAGGGGTGGGAGGCGAGCCAGTGATCAGGGGAAGGCAATGTCCCATCACATCTCTGCTGCTGCCACTGCCAGCAGCGCAAGCCTCGGCCGGCCCTGGTTACCTGAGCCTCAGGTGGCCCCTGGCCGGCTGGGCAGCTGATATCCAAGGCTTGCCTGTGCCTTGAGCTGGCCCTAGGCAGCTAGAGGGCTGAGGGCAGGTCTGGCCACACCACACACCTGCCACCTCTTCCCTCCACCCGCCATGGGGCTGAAAGGACTGAGAGACTCCAGCAGGGCTGAGGGGATCTGGGCACGCCATCTTGTGGCTATGGGTGCCACCATCTTTGTGACAACGTGACGGTTAATTTGCATATTCCCTCTTTATTAGATTAGATACCTTTAACTCCATCTCAGATTATTTCCTTGAGATAGTTCTAGAAATGAAATTACTCAAAAAGAAGAGTTTTTGTTTAAGGCTCTTAATACATAATTAGGATCCACTTTCCAGAAAGACTTTAGTATTTTATTTTACACTCCAAGTAGATAATCCTGTCTGTCTCATCACATCCTAACCAGCATTGTTCACTAAGATTTTTTAAAATAATATTGGCTAATTTGGTAAGTAAAATGGCATCTCTTTGTTGTTTTAATTTGCATTTCCTTAATTATATGTAGGAAGAGCAGTGTTTTCACATTTTTATCAGCTCCTTATATTTCTCTTTCGGTGAATTTTCTATCCTCACCAGAGGTCTTGGTGTTTTTCTCCTCAATCCATGTGCACATCTTGCATATCTGCAGATTGTGTGCTGAATAGGTGGCTGAACATGACTCTAACATAAACTTTCAATCACATGTCCTCACTCATCTATGGATAATAATAACCATTATAAACTGGTGAACAAAAATAGATACAGAGGCAGAGCAACATCAAACATACTGTCAAATTACAGCAACAAGGACAGGGACGTTGGGGGGGGGCGGGTAACAGATCAGCCAAGGGACTTTTGTGTGTGCATTTAAGCATAACCAATGGACACAAAACACTGGGGGATAGGGGAGGCTAGGGGAAGGGCAGGGGGAAAAAGAGATATATGTACTAATCTTTGTAAAGCTTTATGTAATTTTAAAAAATGTAAAAAAAATAAAAAAAGAGCCATAAAAAAAAGAAGAAAAAAAAAAGAAAAAAATAAAATAAACTTTCACTCTAGGACTTGCCCAGCTATTTAAACACACGATGTTTGAAGCTAAGAACCTTGATTTCTGATCCATTCATTGTCAACGAACCCTTTCTGGTAACTGCTTGTCACACATGGTTATTTAAATTTACATTTAACTGAAACTTAATAAAATAAAAACTAGGCAAAACAAAATAGTTCTAATGGTCTTTACTCAGTCCTCTTTCTCCTTGATCTTTCTGCTACCTTTCACACTGTTTGCTAGTAACTACTAGATTCCTATCATGAGACCTTACTCTCTTACACTTCCAGATTTTGTCTATTGGAAGACAAGTAGGGTCCTGCTCCTTTGTGTCAACTGGGGAGTCCCAAGGCAGGAGGCCAGTGACACACAGTATGAGGAGAGGAGCTGAACAACTGTTTCCCATGTGAAGTTAGTTGGGGCCTGTGCAGATCTGGTCCCAGCAGTGGCAGCTGGAAAAAGAGAAGGTGAGGCCAAGAGAAGCTGAAGTAGTGCCTAAGAGGTATCAGACACTCATGAGCTAATAATAAATTCATTTTTGGCTCAAGCTAGTGAGGGGTTAGGTTTCTACACAGGCAGTCCTGCATCTGCAACCTCCATCTCCCCAATCCCCAAACTGCTGTGACACCCACTGCCTGGGCCATTCATGTTGGCTTGAAAGTCGATGCTGCCTTTTTGGTTACTTAGCTATATTGCACTGGGGTAAGCCCTGTCTCTCCGAGAGGTCTGCAATGAGATATTTTGTTTTGTCCACTGATTTGCTAGAACTTACTAAAAATTGTTAATTGCTAAAAGTGGAAAACATGTTTTGGTGCATAGGAAAAGAGATTACATTTGGTGAGGGGTAGCTTTGGGGGGTTCACCAGGACTCCATTCTTTCTCTACTAGAGGCCCAGTGCATGAAATTTGTGCATGGATAGGGTCCCTAGGCCTGGCCAGCGATCAGGGCCGATTGGGGCCTTCCTTCGTTTTGCGCTGCCTCCTGATGGTCAGCACACATCATAACAAGCAGTCGAACTCCTGGCCTGTTGAACTCTCGGCCTGTAGAACTCCCGTGGGGATAATTTGCATATTAGCCTTTTATTATATAGGATTGCTTGATTTTTTTCCCCCAGAGAGAAGTTACTTTTGCAATTAAAAATAATATATTAAATATATTTTAATATTTACTATATAACATATGCAATTTATATATTTAGATGGTATTTATATTTAGGGCTTCTTTGTTTACATGGTATTTGTTTCCAGACGCTTCCTCTCATTCACACTATTACCTTGCAATAATGAGAAGAGAATGCTCATGCCCCAGCTATTTTGCCTACATTCCAAAAGCATTAAATGATCACTTTGGAAGTGGTCTGATCTTTGTATATGTTGAAATATCTATTTGTTACAGGAATTGGGTAAGTGGTCTGGTTCAATGGCTTTAATTCAGCACCTTTCAGGCTCCCTAATAGAGAGAGTTTCCCCTTTGGTTCCCAGCATCTGGATTTCCCGTTGACGAGCTCTTCATGAGATGCCATGCTGGGTGTGTTGGGGAGGAGCCTTCTCCGACACCCCTTCTGCTCATCTATTTCCAGCCTGCCATGGAGCCCCATCAGTCTGACCTCCTACCTGCTGATCTACTCCAGCCCCTACTGTCCAGACCACGGGGACCTCTTCCCTCGCCCTCTGCACCAGCCTCCCACTGACTCTCCGGCCTTCACTCCCGTTCCCACTGTTATCCCATTCTTCACCCGACACTGAGGGGTGGATCTTTACAAAACGCAAATCAGACATCTTCCCATCATCCTGCCCCACCATGGTAAACCCACGGTGTCTCCCATTTCTCTTAGAGGAGGACCAAAATCCTCATTGCCATCTACAAGGCCCTCGGAGGCCCCGGTCCCTGCCTGCCCACCCAGCCGCCACCAGAGCTTGCCCAGCCTTCCTCCACCCTTTCACTTCCTCCGACGTCGGGTTCCCTCCTGCTTTGCCGGGGCCTCTCATCCCAGCCCCTAAACCTTAACAATCTCTACCTCAGTTCAGCTGTTATTTCACTTCCTCAGGAGAAGCTATCCAGGCCTTCACCATCAGAGCGAACCCCCTGCTCTTTACCCCAGGACCCCAACGTAGTTGCTAACTCCACTGCTGCCTGGAAGGTCCACATAACTCCTTGGTGTCCTTGGAGTCTAGCGCAGAGCCCGCCTCACACAGGTACTCAGTGGGCTCTTGGTGAACGGAGAAATGAAGAAAGGAGCAAATGAACGAGTGAGTGAATGAGTGAGTGGCCCCTGCTGTATTACCAAACAGACTGTGATAAGGCAGCCGTGGCTGCTGGGGCAGGATGGGGCTGTCTTTGCCTGAAGGTGAAGAAGGCATTGCAGAGCAGAGCAGGCCTTGAAGGGGAGCATCGAAGGGAAAAGGACATTCCAGACTCAGGACCTGCAGAAGCCAGATGGTGGTGAGGTCAGAGACGGGAGAGGCAGAGATAAGGCTGCCATTTCGGGCAAGCCCAGCTGGGAAGAGCTTTACGTTCCAAAAAAGGATGTGCGCTTTATTCTGCAGGGAACGGGGGAGTCTGGGAAGCTTGATAGGCAATCTTTCGCCACTCACTTTCTTTTTCTATTCCTCCTCCTCTCCTTTCCTTCTTTCTGGAGACCGGGAACGAAGTCCTCTAAGAGCCAGATTAGTACGCTTTTGGTTGGAAAGGAAGCGAGGAGGGATTTGGAAGGGACAAGTGCGCAGTGGGCCCCTTTTTCCTGTCCCCGTCCCCAGATGTACAAAGCCGAGCTAGAGTAGTAGAAAAAGGGAAAGAGACGTCCCAGGGCCCACACATTCTGGGAGCCCTGAAGCATCCAGGACTCTGAGCCCCAAGGGTGGAGGCTACAGGGAGTAGTTGAGGGGGTGGCAGGTACTCATCACTGAGAATGACAAGTTGACGGAGCCACTGACAGGTGTCTGGGGGCGGGTCTCTGAGGATGTGCCACTTCCCGAAGTTTCTTCTGCACCGTCGGCTTTGCCTCAGGACAACTGAGGAGATGACAGTCACCACTCCGGGCCTGTGCCCCGGGGCACGGATTACACCTTGCCCAAAGCCAGGCAAAGCCATCTCTCTCTGAGCGAGGTGGTGAGTAAGGGAGGTCCATGTCTGAGGGTTTGCAGCCTGACCTTGAAGTCCCCAGTGTCCCAGGTGAGGGCAGTAACTCCAGACCCACGCACGGGGTTAGGACAGACAAGCATCCCTGGGCTGAGGTCTACAGCTGTTTCCATGGGCTCACCTGGCTCTTCCGCAGACATTTCAAAACCTCCTGATTTTGGGGCTTAAATTTCTACTTCAGTCCACCAGCACGCATGGCGTGCCTTGCTCTGTGCAGTGTCCTGCTAGGCTCCCAGTCACAGAAATGAAGTTCATGGTCCCTGCTTCTCAAGAGACTTACCGTCTAGTGAGGAAAGCAGATACGAAAGGAAACTTCCAGAACAATGTAAAGACCTCAGAAGAGGTCTGGGGCCAGTGGGATCTACCTGACTCTTAACTGTCTTTGTGTAACTGCCATAGAGAACGCATGACCTAGATACAGGACCCTGCATTTTGCCATCAAGAATCCCTGTTGATTTCTTTCTCCGGGACCCTTTTGGGGTTTGGGATTGTTTTGTTTCGCTACGAAATTTCCTCTGCATTATCAGCCAGTGCGGGCTCCTCTGAGCTGGGTCTGCCTTGTCACCCTCCTCATTTGGGAAAGGCAGAGCCTTAACAGGTGAGCTGGAAGCTGATGAAGGAAGCAGCCAAAACGTGACTTCTGAAGAGCCGGTAGGAGGGCTCCTGGACGTAAATATGTCCTTGATAAGGGCCTGCCATCCCACTGTTAGAACTTTATTCCTTTGCAGGTCTATGAGCCCCTGGGAGGAATAACATCCTAAATAAATCCTGACCACCTGTTAGCTCCATATAGCAGGGAGGGGCAGCCAGCTCCTCAGGTCCTGCGTAGCTAGATTTTGAAGTTACCTCCGTTAGCTACCGCTGTGCAACAAACCAAATGATTTCCTATTTCTCACGACACTATGGGTTTGTTATGTGGGTGTTTCTGTTAGTTCCACCCGCAGTCACTCATGCAGCGACAGTCACCTGATTTGGGCTGGAGGGTCCAACATGACCTCAAACCCATGTCTGGCAGTTGGTGCCGATTTTCAGTTCTCCACGTGACCTCTTCTCCTGCAGGAGACTCACTGGAGTTCATCAAGAAATGGTGGTCTCCTGGTTGGGTGATGAGAGGGTCTCATGAGAGGTTGATGGTAGGAGCTAGCAGACCCCTTTAGGCGTAAGCTCCAGAACTTGCACATGTTATTTCCACCACATTCTGTTGTGTGGGGAGGGGGAGGCACGGGAGGGGATGTCATGAGGCCAGTCGTGTAGATTCAAGGAGATGGCAAAACAGACTCCACCTCTCTCAATGGGGAGGAGCAACATCGCATTGCAAAAGGGTGGGGAGCTGTGATTCCTCAGGGCCAATTCTAACAAACTTCCACAGATGCCTGAAAGGTATATGAAGTGCTTGCTTCAGGGCAGCAGGCAGAGCAGCTGTAAGCCCCCGTTCTTTGCCAGCATCTATTTCCATGATCTTGTCCAGCATTCTGTTATCTTTTGCCAGAAAGAGCACAGCCTTACCAATGAGGTTTGTTTGACTCCACAGAGCCCATCAAACTACAGAGAGCCATCTGGCAGACCCTCTTGAGTTGTTGAAGTATGTCCTTTACCAGGCCCAGTGCTTGCATGGGGGGATGGGAGTAGGGAGCTGACTTGTAGCACTGGCCAGTTTCTGTGGTGTAAATACTCCTACCATGGCCAATTTCAAGCCACCAATGTCACCTTACTGAATGAGGAGTTGGAAATAGAGATATATAATTGATTCCTGGCTCTCTAAAAGCCAGCTCCACATCTTTTCCCCATCTCTGGAATTTTCTAGAAAAAGTGAATACATTAAAAAAAAAAAAAAAAAAAAAAGCAACAACTTCCTTGGTGCCGAAGGACTAAAGTGCATTAGGAAGAGTCTTATTTTGGAAGGTGGGGAATTCCACAGCTATGAGGCAGGCTGTGGCCCCCATGGACACTAGGTGGGATCTATCATGCCCAGCCATATCTTTGCGTGGGCATCGACAATGACTGTCTCACCGGATGGGAGGGGGATTAGGGAAATGGGTGAAAAGAGCAGGGATGGAGACGTACAAATTGGTTGTTACAGAATAGCTGTGAGGATGTATATTCTAGTCACTGTGTATGGTGTCAGATGGCTGTGAGATTTATCGGGATGATCACTTAGGAAATTTTGTAATAATGTATGTCAACTGCAATTGAAAAATAAAAATGACTTAAAGTGAAGAGAAGAAAAAAAAAGAGAGAGACACTTGTCCTGATGTATTTCTGTACCATCTTCACAGTTGTACAGTGAACATACATTTAATTTGTAATTAAAAAATTCAAACTAAATAAACACTCACAGACTCAACTGAACTTTGCAGATTCTATGACTCGGGGAAACATAATCTCAGGTAAAGTAGGGAATTTGCCTCGGTCAAGGTACCCCAAGACTAGGACCCAGGTCTCCTGACTTCTAATCCAAAATTTCCTCCTGTGACCCCCCTCAGTACAGCTACAAGTCACAAAGAAAGTAATTCTACCACCAAACGCCAGTGGAAATTTGCAGAGACTGAGCCTGGGAGACTGCGCACAGCTCTGAAGTTCAGGCCACTGGGAGTAGCTGCCGACGTGGCAAGCCAGCAAAAGACAACAGCACGAAACTCCACGGCCCCCATGGAGAGGGACCCCCACCCCGACTCGTGTCATTTAGCAGCAGAGGGAAGCAAATTATGGGGGGAAGACCCCCTACCCAGGAGACTCTCAGAAACGTCATCACTGGTACTGAATCAGTTCATTGAGAATTCTTTGAGAGTTTAGTGTTTCTTTCATTTGCTTTTCCCTTTTCTTGTGCTTTTCGCCTAAACAACCTTCGGGCTTCAACAAAAAAAGGACAAGGCCAGTAAGATGCAGAAAGCAAGCAGGCTGTCAGTATATTGATGAGAAAACACACGCAGGGCACCCTTCTCTTGCAATGGGAGGAGCAGACATTGTTTCCCAGCAAATGTCTTGTTTGGGATGATTGTGGGAGGAGCGGCAGGGAGATGAGCACCAGTCAACCCCGAGGAATGGGAAGTTGAAGGGGACAGGAAACAAAAGGAAGTGGCTGGATGCCGACTCTCCCTTGGCTGCGTGTTGTGTTCGAGGATGAATGGGGTGTGTTGGGAGGGTGCTTCTCCAGGCTGAACTAAGCCACGGGGGCCAACCACCTGAGCACCTGGGGGTGAAACCAGCTCCGCCCAGCCTGCAGGCTTTTCCGGAAACATCCAATATTTTCTGCTTTACTTCTAGTTCCCTGGGCATGTGTTCTCCTCTTCCGCGTTAGGCAGAGGGCTTCTTAATGGCAGCGTCCCGATCTCATCTGTCTCAGTGTCTCTCAGAGTGCTGTCACAGTAGCTCACTCTTGGCGAATGATTAGCAAATGTGTGTTGAATGAAGGAATCAAATTGGAGGCAACCAATATCTTGTATAGGGGCTTTATTAGTTGGTTTTGGAGATGTGGTGGGGAATTGGGAATGGGTAGGAAGTAAAAGCTTTACTAAAAGGTGATCTGCCCGGCCGGTGTGGCTCAGTGGTTGAGTGTCAACCTATGAACCAGGAGGAGGTCATCGTTCATTTCCCGGTCAGGACGCATGCCTGGGTTGTGGGCTTGATCCCTAGTGTGGGGCATACAGAAGGCAGCTGATTCATGATTCTCTTTCATCTTTGATGTTTTCTTTCTCTCTCCTTCTCCCCTCTCACTTCCTCTCTGAAATCAAGAAAACAAAAAAAGTTTTAATAAAAAAAGTAAGATGATCAGGCTTTGTCCCTGACTCAAAGGGCTTACAGACAAGTCCAAGAGACAGACAGGAGTTAGTTACCAGTTTAGCTCCTGGCCCTGCATCCTGTTAATTTCTACAGGTTGTGACCAAACTTGAGACTCATTCTCCTCCTCCTGTCCCTCACCCCCATAGGGCCAGGAGAATGCGGGTAGGAAAAGTGCCAGGTTCACATTGCCGTGGCCAGTTCAAGCTTCTAACATTCCATTCAGGTCCTCAGCAATCCAGGACGCGGGCCAAGGCTGAGGCCCCGGGGGTAGGGATGGTGCAGAATGTCCACAGGTTGGCCAGGAACAGGAAGAGCAGAAGCAGGCTCCAGCCAAGACCTTGAAAGAGTGCCGAAGACCAGCCTGAAGAAAGCAAGTTCAGGTGTCAGATCCAAAGGGCAAGAGGAGGGCTGTGGGTGGGAGAGGACCAGGTGGCCCTGGAATGCAGCGGGAGCAGGCTGGGCCAGAAATGAGTGGCCTGGAGCGCCCGCACAGGACGCCAGGGGTGCCGGCTGTGGAGGTGTGGTGAGCACGGGAGCTCAGGGCCAGGACAGCCACCTGGTGCATGATAAGAGCACCTTTGTCATGTTCCTTGAAACCAAGCGCCACAAGGAAACACCGACCCCAGGAAGGAGAGCCCTGGGCACGAATGCACGCTCTGCTCTGCTCTGCCCTCAGCACTGCCCCAGGACAAACTTCCCCCACCAGCTGCTCACAAGAAAAGACCATGTCAGTCTTTTGTAAAGGTAGTTTACATGTTAGTCGGGGTTTTGTAAAGGTAATTTTTGTTTCCAATTTAAAGGGCTGTCTATTCTGAGATTATGTCTGCCTTACTTTTGGTGATAAGATGGCTTTTCTTTTATGAAATCATGGTGATGGCAGTGATAAACTTCTTGATCGTTTCGAATGGCCTCACTGGGCTAAATTAAAAAGTTGGCAATATTGGTTCGAAGATTTATGAGAGTGGGGTGGTGGGGAGGGGGAGTAATAAAGTATCAAATCCCAGTCTGGTTGCTTCTGCTCTAAGAACTGAGATCCTGTCCCTGAACCCCAGACTCTGGCTGCCAAAATAGCATCATCACCATCACCATCATCATCTTCACTATCATCATTATTATCCTCGTCAACAATGACACTTACATAGCATGCACTTTGCACAGAGCACAGTCCTCGACTTTGCATATGCTAATTAGCCCCTCCCCTTGTTTATGACCTCTTGCCCACTTCCATGTGCCCAGTATCTGGATTTGGCTCGGACCCAACCCACTGTCAACTGACCTCCAGCCAGTGGATGTCTCCACCCCCTGTGCCAAGTCCTCACCAGACCCTTCCACTGCCTGCCTGGCTGAGCATCCCACCAGACACTGTCAGATCCTCTGAATAATGACCCCAGCTTAGAAGGAGAGCCACCTGCCGCCCAACACCCTCCCCCACCGCTCCCCGCCCCCCCCCCCACCGCCCAAACTAACACCCTGTCCAACTGTGTCTGACTGCCCCCCACACCCCGGGTCCTCATTCCACCTTCCCAGCCATCTGAGTTCGCTGCTTGCTTCCTGCCAAAATCTTCCCTGAACAAACACCCCCCCAGCTGTATGAATCTTCCGGGTTCTGGCCCTTATCATGCCTCCTCTTTGCAAAGCAAACCTTGAATCAAATGCTCTCCTCCCGGGCCTTGACTTGTTGCTTTCGTAACTGCTGAGAACGCACCATGTGCCTGCGCACTTCACCACAACCTCACGAGGTAGATATTATTGTTATCTCCATTTTACAGATGACCAAATCAAAGCCCAGAGAGGTGAAGTAACTTGTCCAAGGTCACACAGCTAGGAAGGGGCAGAAATAAACTTTGAATCCAGATTCTGGAGGTTAATACCTTAGTTGTCACACTGCCCTGCGCTGGGAAGTTTGAAATCAGATGAGTCTCTTTGATGTACGAGCTCCCCGACTGTGAGAAAGTCACCAGTTCTCCACGTCTCTGCCCCTGCATCGGCCACAGTTCTGTAAGAATCAAGGCTAGGTGCTCAGCACGCGGTGGACACAACCATCAACGCCATCCTTTCCTGCGTGAAAACCCCGGCAACCACAAACACGTCGTGATGGGGCTACGTATTTTATCCCGCCCCCTGGAAATGTCAGTCACAGCTAAGAATCAGCTCGTCTATTTGTAAAGCATCTCGCAGCTGATGGAGGAAGTGAAGGCGGTGGTTGGAAGCCATGGAGTCTGGAGTCTGGCTGCGCAGGTTTAAGTCTCCACTCCACGCTACTATGTGATTTGGGGCAAATTTCTTAGTTTCTCCATGTCTTGTTTATCTCACCTTCAAGGAGGATGATAATCATAATCTCATGTATCTTATGTAGTGTTCTTGCTAATTACACAGTTAATATATATGCAAAGCCCTTAGAACAGGGCAGGCACACCCAACAAGCTCTCCCTAAGAGTTCGCTGTCAGTCTCTGGGGCTATGACTGGACGTCACCAGCAGTGTGCAGCCAAGGAGACTAAGATGCCAGTGGGCTGAATAACATGCCATGTCGCACGGCCTCAGCAGAATGGACCAGCGCGGACATCCAGAGCCTCGGGTGACGGACGTGCCGTGCCAAGCGGCTCCTTTCTTCCGGTGCTTTCTTCTTTCCGTTCCTGAGGTGCCTGCTGTTGGCTGCGATCCCCAGGCCACCAGTTTCCAACCTCATTAAGGCGCTCCTGCGAGCGTCAGGCTCATCCTGATGGGTAGGTACTGCCGCTGCTCAGCGTTCCGGCCCATTCAGCAGCTGTCCACCTACACCTCGTCGCTGGAGGCTGCAGAATACCACCGCAGAGGGGAGGGCGTCTGCCTCTGCCAGGTGCCTGTGGACGCAAACGCTGAACACGGGAAGTGAAGGGGAGACTGGGGCTGCCCAGGGATGATCGACGAGGCTGGCTGGCTTATCTCCCCCACTGGACAGGCCAGAGGCTCAGCTGCCCTATCTCAGTTGCTGTGTTACAGAAGCAGGGGCAAGGAAGGCTGAACTGGGTTAATCTAATTCTCCAGTGACTCATCCTCGGAGAGGACTTGTGACGGATCATTAAGCTGTCTTGGAACTTATTTCGAGCCCACGCCCCCAAGATGAACGCTCTCGATGTGTTTATCGGGTCTCCAACAATAGGCTACTATTCTCCTTCCCCACAACTTGGTTACACAATCCTTCCCCTCCTGTCTTCCAGCCACCCACTGAGAATCTGCCTGCACACTGAGCACGCGCTCCCCATCCCTCCACCAAATGCTCCACTGGCCCGTCATCCCATCTTTGGTGGTGGTGGTGGTGGGAGGCCCTCACTGCCTTCTTGATAAGCTCAACTCTGCTCACCAGGATCCCCCTTAAATAGAGGCACTTATTCTCCTGTCTGAGCCCAAATGTTCTCACCCTCACTGACTCCAAACTGGGTCTTGACCTCTGAACTATCCATCGCCTAGTGCCTGATGAATGTCTTGGATTTTCTGATTCCCCTTAGAGCCAAAGTTCTTGGGTTGATTTCTTTTCATTGTTTAATTCTTTTAAAAAATACATAAACAACTCATTTATTGTAGGAAGAGTTATACAAATCACCCTACGTCCTGCGACCTAGAAATTATCTCCATGAATATGTTGGGGGTCCCTCTTCTAGGACCTACCTTCCTACAATCCAAAGTTTACGTCTGTGCCCTTCCTTGCTGCGACATCTTTAACAGGTCCTTCCACCCTGAGGGATTGGACATGCCTTTTCTTTCTTTATTTTACAAGCAAAAGTTTATTTAGCAAGACACAGAGCCAGCTGGGCTGCGTGGGCTCAGGAAACAAGTTACAGAGGCCAAAGAAGTGCCCTTGGAGCTTAGGAGGGAGAAAGGCAAAGGAAGTGAGCCTGAGGTAAGGAGAGGGGGGAAGGTGTGGGCATGCTCCAGAGGGAATGTGCCTGAAAAGGGAGTGGGAAAGGCACAGGTGTGTTCGAGAGAGAGAGAGAGAGAAAGGAAAAGAGAACGAGTCTGCAGGAGGTGCCTTTTCTTAATGAGCATCTACTACAGGATAAGATTAAGGTGACCAGATTTTAACATTGGTAAAGCGGGACACCATTGACGGGGTGTATGTGTGTGTGGGGGGGGGGTGTTCTTTTTTTATTATTACTTAAAATATTACAAAGAGTAGTACATATGTCTCTTTCCAAAAATTGGGACTTTTTAAAAATGCTGCAGGATGCGGGACAAATTATTAAAAATCAGGACTGTCCCACCAAAAGCGGGACATCTGGCCACTTTAGATAAGATATATTTGTCAATTTGTAGGTGGATCTAAGATTGTGGGTCACCTTTCTCGTGGCCTCAGTGTAGTTCCAGAATGTCTTGCCTACATTTCTGGAATAGTCCCCTCCTGGTCTCCTGTCCTCCAGCCTATCCTCCACAAGGCCTCCAGAGTGAGCAGACCAAGGCCAGCAGGTCATTCCTCTGCTTGCAGCTTTCCATGACTTAGCATCGCCTTCGGGATAAGATCAAGGTCCCTTAGCTGTGCATCCATCTCTCTTCATGACATGAGACTGGCTTGCTTTTCCTGTCTCTTCACTTGCCTTCCACTAAATGTGTTCCCTCTCTACCCTTGTCAGGCAATTTGCTCTTCCTAGAATGGGACTGCTCTTTGCATCCCAGGATTTTTGTATCTGCTGCTCCCCCTGCCTGGACTGAGCTTTCTTTCCCCCTCCTTTGTCTAGATAATTTCTACTCTTCCTTTAAAACTTAATTCTAGCATCACCTCTTTCAGGAGCCTGCCTTAACCACCTCACCTCCAATCTCGTCCCATCTCAGTTCAGTGCTTCCTCTCGCTGAGGACCCATCATGTTACTGAGAGACCTTGACTCAACTGAAAATCTGCTATCTTTTTTTTTTTTTTTTAATATTTTTTTATTGATTTTTTTACAGAGAGGAAGGGAGAAGGATAGAGAGTCAGAAACATCGATGAGAGAGAAACATCGATCAGCTGCCTCCTGCACACTCCCCACTGGGGATGTGCCTGCAACCAAGGTACATGCCCTTGAGTCTGCAGGCTGACACTCTGTCCACTGAGCCAAACTGGTCAGGGCGAAAATCTGCTGTCTTGTCTCTCTCGCCCTCACTAGACTCTGAGCTACACGAGGGCAAGTACTTTGTTATTGTTTTAAAATATATTTTTATTGATTTTAGAGAGAGAGGAAGGGAAAGGGAGAGAGAGAAAAACATTGATACTAGAGAGAAACATCGACTGGTTGCCTCCCGTACGCACCCCAACCAGGGACCAAACCCACAACTGGGAGATGGGCCCTGACTGAGAATTGAACCCACAACCTTTCTGTGCTCAGGATGATGCTCCACCAGCTGAGCCACACTGCCCACAGCTGTGGTGTGCTTATTATTATTATTATTATTATTACTCTGTTTTTTTTTAGCCACCAACAAAATGTCTGGCCCACAGTATACATTCAGTTCAAAAAAATACTTTGCTGGCTAGAATGTAAGAATGAAAAATATACCTGTAGTTGCCCAGTGTTATTCTTGCTCAGGAGGTGACCATTTTTATTAGATCCCGGGAGAGCTTACATTTCTAAATTAAGTCAGACACTAAGATTGTACACACCTAGGATCACAATGCTTTATATATGTAAATTATCCCGTTTAATTTTATTTCAACTTCACAGCATCTACATGAGACAGGAATTATTTTCATGTTACAGATCAGCCAGAGTCAGGGATATAGTAGCAGCACCTTCTAAATAGTAAATAACAAGACCAGAATTTGGACTCAGATCAAAATAAGGATCATTCTCTGAAGAAACGATTGGGATTCGATTGTCTTTAAGGTGTTTGGGGAGCAGCAATTTGATTCCCCATCTGGATCCTTGTAATTTAGCAGCTGAATAACCCCAGGTTCACATCCTTGTCAAAGGTATTGAGGACATTTTTGAATAAGTTGTGGATGGAGGGGTGTCTGGTGCTGCTCTCCTGCTGACAATCGGGACCACCCGTTCTTCGCCTCACAAGGCTGGTAAACTCTCTCCAGTCATCTTTCCTCAGCTGAGTATTTCCTGCTCAACCTGGACAAGAGTTGAATGGCCACCCACAAAGTAGCCACTGGGACATCGTGGGCACCGGGGCCTGTCTTAATATCTTAACAGAAGGACTCTGATACTGAACATGCTTTATGGGGGGAAAGTGCCTTGAGAGACCCTGTAGGCTCTCATTCACTCATTCATTCCAACAACATATACACGGGGCCTACTAATCAGAGTTAATAACAGCAGCGCATGCTGACTGAGAGCTTCCTATGTGAGAGGCTCTGCTCTACAGGCTTCATAAGTAGTAACTCACTAAATCCTCATTGATGAGGAGTCCCTCAGGCGGAAGCTATTATCATGACAGTTTTATGAATGAGCAACCTGAGAGACAGAGAGGGTCAGTAACCTGCCCAGGGCCACACAGCCTGTGGTATACGGCCTCTCCTGCCATGCATAAGGCTCCATGCCAGCTTTCAGTGGATAAAAGTGAGTAGGACACGGGCCCTGCCCTCCGGGGGCTTATGTGCTCCTACCAAAGACACAGATGCTGCAATACCCTGTCATCAAGATGAAAAGACACACGAAGAAGGGGGGTGTTTGGTGGCTAGCTGACGCCAGCATAGAGGAGATGACATTTCAGCTGGGTCTTAAAGGGCTAGCACGAGTTCAGGAGATCGGGAAGGGCGAGGTTTGCTGTAGAGGGTAACTTTTGCAGAGAGGAGAAAAGATGCAGTGTGTGGAGGTAGGAGAAGGAGAACTTGCTTGAAGACAACAGTGAGGCATTCCAAGGGATGCCTCCCAGGCCCCCCACCCCGGGCCATGCAGTGAGAAATAGGCTGGAATAACAGCTTGACCCAAATCGTGGAGGGTTCGAGGGAATTGCTATTTGTTTGGTGAGAAATGGAGAGTTGGTGAACGGACTTGAACAAAGGAGTGGCGTGATTCGATCTGTGTTGCACCTATGAGCAATGCGGAAGATGCACACACAGCGGGGAGCCAGGAAAGCCAGGACACCAGCCAGCCAAGTTCTGATTAGAATTAACCAGGCAGAAGCAAGCATCCCCCAAAGAGGCAGTGACTGGAGAAGCATTTCAGAAGTAGAATCAACAGAACTTGAGGACCCAAAAGCTTCTCTCGTGGGCTATGTAAGTAGACTGACAGTATACCCTGGCAGGGGATAAAGAAGGAAGAACTCATCTATTTCTTTATTCAACAGACGCTGGTGGGAGAGCCAGGACCTGCACCAGGGAGTTGGCATCCAGCTGCCAATCAGACATGAGCCTGCCCCCGCAGAGCCCGCAGTCCAGTGGGTGAGGCAGACAAGGAAACAGACTGATTCAATACAAAGGGGTGGGTGGGCCACCCACAGAGCCCAGTCCTTGGCATCTGATGGTGATGTCAAACAAGAGGCAGGTCTAGTCGCCTCTCCACCCCTTAGCCAGTCTCTCTACCTCCCCTTCCCTCGGATTACCCAGCCTGCCTTCCCAGGCAGAGGCCAAGAATCTGATGTGTGTATCAGGGGTTGGTAGGGCTGCAGCCAGGCCACAGCCCCTAGTAAAACAGTGCAGAAACTGGGCTTCCCAGTGGGTTAGCTATGGCAGTGACTATCCGGGAAATGCCAGGCCTGACTAGAAACCCCCGGTCCAAAAGCCAGGGCTAGGGAGGCAGAGCCAAGAGCTGGGCAGATATGAGGCCAGAACAAGCCAGAAGGTACACGATGCTTGCAGAAAACCCTGGGGGGTGAAATTCCCCTGATGCACTAGTATACACACAAGCACGGGCTCTGGGGGATGGCCTAAAGGGTTGGTTGGGGGTGCCTTTCCTACACACTGCAGAGAACAGCCAGTCCCCACATGCTTCCCCTGCCTCCTGAGTCACCCACACCCACTCATCTAGGTGCACTGTGGATTGCAAGGAACGAAGGTTTACTATTTCTAAGTGTTTCAGCAGGAGGCACGTTGCAGGAGACACAGGGAGGTAGAGAGAGAGGAGCCCAAAGCACGGAGAGGATTGTCCGCCACTCTCCCCCTCCAGTTGCCTCTCTCTACAAAGACAAAGAAATGAACAGGGTCAGCAAAGCTGGGGGCTGGGTTTAAGCGGCCTGAGCTGCTGAGCAAAGCAGGCAATGGCTGCTGGACCAGTGGGGATGCCCACCCAGTGCAGGGCCCCTCGGAACAGTCAGGGCTTCCACACAAGGTCAGCCACGGGGTGAAGGACGGGGGTCGAGGGGAAGATGATGGGAAATGGGAAACACAGAGAACTGGAAAGAGCAAAAGAGATTTGGGAAGAGGCTGGAAGTCAAGGCTCAGTTTTCCTGTCTCTGCTTCGTACAGCTCTGCCCCCGGCAGCCTTGTTTCACACGGTGGAGGGGAGCAGGCCGAGGGGGGCACCCACCAGGGGAGTGTGAAGCCCCACAGCCCTGATGGGAGATAACAGGTCACTGAGCCGGGAGGGAAGGGAGGGGTCTGATGAGCAGAGCCGGCAGCTGCAGCTCTGTGATCGTCATATTTTGGCAGCATTTGCAACGATATTTGTTGCTGTCTCTTCGTTGTATTAACTTTAATTTGTAACTGGGTTGATCAGCAATTGTTCTTCCTGGAGGGTGTAATTATGGTGATAAATAAAGCCAAGTGGGGAGTTTGGGCGGCCAAACTGTGCATTCTGTGCTGTAATGAGCCCAGCCTCCTCCTCGCCACTCCCCACCCCCACCCCAGGCACCCTCCCTAGAGAACCCATTTTCCAACAATAGGTTTGTTGCTTCATTGCTTTAAACAAAAATCTGAGATCTTAGAGAATCCTCACGCTTCACTGTTTGGAAGGAATCAAGATTGGTCACCTTGACCTTGTAGGGACCAATTAGCTTTGGATATTCACTACAGGAGCCTTTTGAATTTAGAGCCCTTCGCATCACATCCATCCCAGAACTCACATCATCATCGACATGAAACCTTCCTGGGCATCATACATGTCCCTTCCCACGTGACTCGTCCCAAAGTCCATCAGTTCTTCCCCCTTCTCTCCATGCCCATTGTCCAGCCTTTATTCAGGACAACTTGGTTTTCACCCAGATTCTTCCATCCTCCTCCTGGCTGATCCCTCCATCTTATCCATCTCACCTTCTCCAAAGTGACCAGCCTTCCAGGACCCCACAGGATAAATGAGACCCCCCCCTCCGCATGGCACAAAGCCTTCCATAATCCAGCCCTGCTGACCCCCACAATCCTACCCTACCACGCCAAGCTGATCCCAGACATGGCCAGCCCCTCACGCCTCTGGTCCCTTGCACTTGCAGTTCCCTTTTCTTTGGCTACCCTTCCACTGTCTTCACATGGAAGCCTTCCATCCACCCTTCAAGGCCCAGTCCAAGTACCTCCTCCTCCCGCCTTCGAGGTCCCAGGGGACTTTACACTGAACTCTTTAATTACTCTCTCACCCACCTGTGTCCATCTGTGCTTCGTCTAATGTTTGTCCTCTACTGTCTTAAGTCTTGTGAGTCATTGTGTCATTCTATATTTTATTGATTTTTTACAGAGAGGAAGGGAGAGGGATAGAGAGTTAGAAACATCGATGGGAGAGAAACATCAATCAGCTGCTTCCTGCACACCCCACAGTGGGGATGTGCCCGCAACCAAGGTACATGCCCCCTACTGGAATCAAACCTGGGACCTTTCAGTCCGCAGGCCAACGCTCTATCCACTGAGCCAAACCAGTTAGGGCTCATTGTGTCATTCTAGAATTGCACATCCTTTGGGGGCAGGGATCATATCGTTGGGATTTCTTCTCCTTAAGGCCTATCCCAGATAAAGGCCACATGCAGAGGGTGCAGAAAAGACTCCAGGTGTTTAAGGTGCTGCTGCCTACTGGCTAAATGTTTACACCAGCGCCGCCCAATAGCACTTCCCTCGATGTTGTCAATGGCCCGTTTCTGCATTGTCCCACGTCGTAGCCATATACCGCATGTGGCTATGGAGCCTTGAAATGTGACTGGTGCCATCAAGGAACTAACATCTTGCTTTTATTTCATGTTGACTTATTTCTTCTACATTTAAGTAGCCACACGTGGCTACTGGGTACCAACCATAGTGGGCAACACAGGTTCGGATTAAGCCAATCTTAGAATAAAAGGCTGAAGAGACACCTACTTGTATAAAATTCAACAGCTCGCAGCTATAATGCCATCTTTTTTTTTCTCTTGTTAATCTTCACCTGAGGGTATTTTTTCCTATTACTTTTCAGAGAGAATGGAAGGAAGGGAGAGAGGGAGGGAGGAGAGAGAGAGAGAGAAACATTGATGTGAGAGAGACATATCAACTGGTTGCCACCCACATTCACCCCAACTGGGGGTGGGAGAGAGCCTGCAGCCGAGGTACATACCCCTGACTGGGGGTCAAACCCATGACCCTTTGGTACATGGGCCAACGCTCTAACCACTTGCCATACTGGCCAGGGCTATTTTGTAATCTTTAAATAAAATGAATGCTAACAGTAATAGCAACCAGAGAGTAAATGTTATTGTGATAGCTTAGCCATCACAGGTTCATCATCCCAGTCAAGCATTTGACAGTCCGGGGCCATATCATGGACTCAACATGAGCTGGGACTGGCGGGATCCTGACAGGAAGTGCCTTCTAAAGAGGGGGCAGTGGAGAGAGCCGTTCCTGGACGGGGTGGTGGGATTTTCCCAAGCAGGGGGGACAGTGCCTTAGGGACCCTGTGGTCTGAAAGGGGTCACAGCCATGAGTCCTACCAGGAAGACGACCTTAATTTACCTGAAGGAGCTATTTGGTGGTCCTGCCCTAAACACGCCAGGGTTGGGGTTGGGGCGATGAACAAGCCATCTGAGCACAGAAGGAGAGCACCCTCCTTTCTCTCTGGGCAGCTGCACCCTTTAGAGTTAGGGGGGCCCAGCACTCCAATGACTGCCGACGCTGCGGCAGGAGGACAGAGCTTGGCTGGGACACAGACAGCAGAACAGCCCAGTTCCCTAGCCACACACATCATCTCCCCAGTGATCAGCCCTTGCTGAGCTGCCCTGCCCCCCAATGGTTTCACCCTGGGGGTGGGCGGTAGTGGAATCAGGGGGAAGCTGCCAGTGTGGCAGCAGCTCTGTATAAAGACACTCACAAAGGAGAATAATTACAACGTTTTAGCCAACAATGCATCTGCTTAAACTCAGGTATAAATAGATCCTCAAGCTCTCCTTTCCCCAGCACAGCCTCTTCCATCTCAACCACGTGCAGCCATTCGGAGGCGGCGGGCAGTGTTCCTTGGGGAGGCCAGGGGGCCCCCCTCGTCCTCTGAAGCACCAAACCTCCTTAAGAAACCTGCTCAGTCCCCGGGGGAGGGGAAAGGCTGGGCTGTGGACAGGAAAGGCTGCATTCACAATTTCTTGCTTCTCAAACACTGTAAAATGGGGCAGCCATTCTGGGAAACAGTTCGGCGGTTTCTTATCGTATGACTCCGAAAGCCCACTTCTAGGTGCCAAGACAAGAGAAATGAGAACACTGTCCACATCAAGACACAAACCAATGTTCACAGCCCCAATGTCCGAAAGCAAGAGAACGGATAAGCAATCCATGAAGGATCCAAATTACTCAGCAGCAGACAGGGACGGACCGCCTGCGGGCATAATGGCAGGGACGAACCCTGAAATTCATATGCTGAGCGAAGGAAGTCAGATGCAAGCGCACAGACTTGTCTGGTAACATGTGAAACTGGTAAATCTAATCTCTAGGGACAGACAGTGGATCCGCGGATGTCTGGGGCCGGGGGTGGGCGGGGGGTGGGGATTGACTAGGAAGGGGAGGCAGGGAACCTTTTAAAATGGTGAAGAGCTGCTGTATCTTGTGGTAGGGACACAAGCATTTATAACTCGTTGAACAGTACATCTAAAGTGCGGACATCTTATTGTAGGTAAATTAGACAGCGATAAAGTTTATTTGAAAAATAATTCCTTGCAGCCCCGATCGGGTGGCTCAGTGGGTTGGAGCATCCTCCTGTACACCAAAGAGTTGTGGGTGCGATTCCAGGTCAAGGCACATACCTAGGTTTCAGGTTGGGGAAGGGGGGGCAGCCAATGAATGTTCTCTCTATTTCTCTCTCTCTCCTTTCCTCTCTAAAATCAATGGACATATCCTTGGGTGAGGATTAATAATAATAATTCCTTCCCAAGGGCCTAGCTGGGGGCTGGAGCCCACCCTTGTCACCAGTGGCCAGGGGACTGCCACCCTCCTGGGCTCCTCACCTTTCTGGAGAGCCAATCAAGGTTGGGAAGGCCTCCGAGAGCCCAGCGATACTGCCAAGCTGGAAAAACGGCTCCTGGCGCCCGGAGAAGCTCCCTCTCTGGCCCTTGATCCTTAAAAGGCTGGAATTTCTGGCTGAACGAGCAGGCCTGGGCAGTCCCCGGGCAGCTGCCCTCGACTCTGGCTACGGGCAGGACGCCCAGACTCCCCTCACGTAGGTGCCAGCTTGCTGCCCAAGCACAGAACCTCAGGTCCCAGTGAGGCCCTGCTGGGGGCAGAGGAGGGAGACGGCCCATGGCCTGTGCCTACAGAGCAAACTCACAGCCCAGCACCCACTCAACTCCCCGACCAGAGTCCCCGAGACCTTTACTCTTTACTCTGCGTGGGGATGAGAGTCAGGGAGTCAGGGACAGGACAGGGCCTGGACTCTGAACTCACTCGTAGCCCAGTGCCCTTTCCCCCACAGACTGGGTTCCCAGTTACTTGCTGGGGGAGGGGTTTTTGATGGGGTTTGGTTCCAAGCAAAAGTTCTCCAGGGCAGGACCTGGGATACAAAGGGACTGTCTGTCACAGTGGCTGGTGGCGGCAGTTTGTCAAAGGGCAACCCTGCCCCCCAGGTGCGCACCTGGCCTGTGCCCGGTGGCTGAGGCCAGGGCCACAAAGGCCAAGGTCTTCCCTGCAGACCCTCCTGAATTCCATGCCCCCTCCAGGGCCGCCTTAACCCTCGTGGGATCACAGAGAGGGTGGGCCTGAGACCAAGTCTGGCCTTTGGACCACATGGGATCCTCCAGGGTCTCAGGAGCCCACCTCCTCTGCTCGGCCTCGTTCTGTGTCTCGGTCTTTGTCTCCCCTCCCCCACCCCGGTTGTCACTTGCACCTGTTCCTCTGCCTCGCTCACTCTCTCTCATGCACAGGCTGTTCGTTCCCAGGGTCCCCTTCCCTTATCTTCGAGGCAACTGTTGGCCTGGCTCAGAGGGAGAGAATAGTTAGCTCTGCCTCTCCTCCCACCTGCCGCACTCCCACTAAGCCACCCGCAGCAGAGTCAGGAGAGCCCAGGGCAGCTGCTCAGGGAGCCTGGGGCCTGACCCTCCCGCTGGGGACCCCTGCCCCAGATGTGGCCCCACCTGTGACCTGTGGCTGGGCACTCGCCCTGCCCTGTTTTCCCATTTGCAAAATGAGAGCATCTGACCCTTTTAGTATCCTGGTTCTCTCTCTCTCTCTCTCTCTCTCTCTCTCTCTCTCTCTCTCTCAAAGAGAGAGAGAAAAACACCTTGTTTTAAAAGTTTAGGGCTATCAAATTACACTTATTCAGTAATTATTAATTCAGAAGCCGACTTTGTATGAAACAAAACCAGCCAGAGCTCTGAGCATGCCACGGCATTGTCTCACATAAAACAGGACCCTGGATGAGTAATTACCAAATAATTGTACATCTAGCAGGAAACTTGACATTTTAATTAGGCCTGTGCAGCCTTCACACAGATAAACGTTCTATGTCTGCTAGGCTTTTCGAAAGATAAAAATCAACTCTAGGGCTCTTCCTTCCTGCTCTTTTCTGGGCTCGGGCAGAGTGGCGAGGCAGGGACAGGTGACCTTGATTATCCCTCCTGTTGCTGGGTTTGTAGAGGAGAATGCGTGTGTTCTACTGGGTAGCACATCCACCACTCATTGGGCACCAGTATCATTGGTCCCGCCTACCATGTGTTCTACTGGCTAGCACATCCATCACTCATTGGGCACCAGTATCATTGGTCCCGCCTACCATGTGTTCTACTGGCTAGCACATCCATCACTCATTGGGCACCAGTATCATTGGTCCCGCCTACCAAGGCCTGGCCTCCCATCAGATAACAGAGCAGATGGCCAGCAGGACAGAGCCTGGGCCCCCAGACCCACCCCCAGCACAGACCCTTTTGCTGCTTCCCCTCTAGCCCGGACGACAGTTAACACCAGAATTCAGAGCTAGTGAGAGTGGCCACTCAGAATTTTCCCGAGGGACCGTGTCCAGGTACCTGGGCAAGGAGTCTGCACGGGCCACAGAGGCTGCTCCTCGGCCCGGCTCAGGGTGTTAAAGCCGAGGTGCAAGGCCAGCTGGTCCCTCGGACCCTCGCGGAGACCTCCTTTCAGCCCATGACCGGGAATGAGACCCAGGAGTCCACTCCCTGCCATTGTCTTTTCCTCTCTCTGTTCCAAGCCGTGCACCCAGGTCCCCAGGGAAGGGGCCCTATGCTGGACGGGATTCCCTGGCTTTCTAGTCTTGGCTCCATCTTGTGATGCCCAGATCTGTCTCCCCTGCTCCTAACTCCATTCCTGACTGCACACTACACCTGGCTGTCTCAGGGGTGCCTCGAACTCAACCAGCTCAAAGCTTAATCCATCTGGTGGGGGAGGTTACCCCAGGGGCTGGGTTCTCCGGCTTGGCGTGCAGCCACCCATCGCCCAGGCTCTGCATTCTGACCTAGGAATTGTCACCCCTGACCCCTCCCTTCTCCTGGTTCCTCCTCACAAGACCTCCAGGCAGGGCTGCAGTGTGAAGTGTCTGTTCTCCTTCCCCCACAGCCTGCCCTGCCTTCTCCTCCCCTCTCAGCCAGGCCTCACCCTCCCACCTCTACACTGAAGCCAGGAGGTTTTTTCCCTTCTGCTTGTAATTGGTCAAAACCTTCAGCGAGTGTCATACAAAGACTCAGCTTGTACAGAGGGAGAATGGGCAGAAATGAAGGGAACAACTAAAGTTCTTGGAGGGAAGATGAGGAACCACTCGTCGGACTCAGAAACGGAGTGGTTGGCTCAGGGGCACTCAGCAAGGCCCACCGAGAAGCCCATGCTCAGGGGAAACACCCCCCCTCACCAGGCAAGCTGACCGCTCCCTCATGCCCTCATTGGACACTATACTCCAGCCCCACTGGCCTTCCGTGTGCCCTAGACGTACATGTACATGCTCTTTCCCGCCTCTGCTTCCTTCCTTCCTCGAGCAATCATGCCTCCCTCTCCTCCCCCACCTCCAGTAGCACCGCTCAAATGCTGCCTCCCCCAGGAAGCCTTCCCTGGATGCGTGTCCTGACGCAGCTCTCTCACATCACTCAGCTCTCGCAGACTTTGGTCAGGATTATTCCTGTGCACGTCCCCTAGGAGGGGCGGGACTCATCTTACACACCTTCGTATCTCCACAGAGCTGGGCCTGTCACACATGCTCAACAGGTATTTCTGGAAGGAATTAGCATCCTATTTATTGTCATTATGAATGGCTGGCACTGACAGAGCCCTCAGTTGAGTCAGCCACTGGGCTCAGCGTCAGAGCACACGCGTCTCCACAGCAGCCCTGGTTAGGCCCATTTCCCAGGTTGGGTTACCGGGCCTCAGAGGAAGGGAGTAGCTTGCCCTGGGCCTCACTGCTGGAAGGAGGCAGAGCTGAAACTCAATCCCAAGTGCAGCTCATTCTAAAGCCCACATGCAGCCTGAGACTATTAAAAAAAAAAGTATAGCCCTGACCAGTTTGGCTCAGTGGATAGAGCGTCGGCCTTCGGACTGAAGGGTCCTGGGTTCGATTCCGGTCAAGGGCATCAAGGGCATGTACCTTGGCTGCGGGCACATCCCCAGTGGGGAGTGTGCAGGAGGCAGCTGATCCATGTTTCTCTCTCATCAATGCTTCTAACTCCCTCTCCCTCTCCCTTCCTCTCTGTGAAAAATCAATAAAATATATATATTTTAAAATTATATATACTCAGAGAGGAAGAGAGAGGGAGACAGAGATAGAAACATCAACAATGAGAGAGGATCATTGGTGGGCTGCCTCCCGCACGCCCTACCCTGGGAATTGAGCCCACACCCCGGCATGTGCCTTAACCAGGAATCGAACTGTGACCTCCTGGTTCATAGGCCGATGTTCAACCACTGAGCCACACCCACCAGGCCAGCCTCGGACTCTTCGCCATTCTACCCTCTGTGACCCCTGCGGTCTGAGGCCTGAGAACAGAGGCCCTCCAGATGTCACAGCAGGTCCTGCTCAGGCCAGCTTTGCCCTTGACCCTGGTGGTTTAGGTCCTTCCCCGGAGCACCCAGCCTGGCCAGGTGGCAGCACTCCCCCTGGGCCCCTGCCACAGGAACACCGAGTACCTTTGTACACAGCCTCCCTTTGTCCCCTGCTGGTGAGGGCAACGAGGGGCCGGCCCAGGGCGACGTGGAAGGTGGCAGAAGTTTGTCTTGGACCGAGTTTGCAGCCTCTCTGTTCTGTTCCTTCTTCACTTGGGGTTTCCTGCTGGCTGACCCTCTCCCCAGGCTTCCAGCTTGGAGCCGTGGGTTTAACCCTTTCCTCACCAAGACTGGCAGGTAAGCACTGCAGGCTTTTGGGGGAGAGTTGGAATAAAGGGGAGGGGGTTCTCCTTGCTTATGAAACCTGGACTGACTCACAGCGGGTCCCAGTGAGAGCCTGTGATGTGTTTGCCCCTTGGGTGTCCCCCAGTCACAAAGTTCTGTGGAAATGAGCTGTCTCCCTCCCTCTGCCCCTGCCCCTTCCCCCTCCCCACCTGAATCCCCGTGCCTCCCATTCCTGTGCCCCCCCTGGGAAGGGGCCTGTTCACGATCACCCTCTCCTATAGGCCTTCAGAGACCTCCTCACGAGAGCCCTGCGATCTCCTGCCCACTTGATGGATGAAGACACCGAGGCTCAGAGGGCCTCCCGATGCTCCAATCACACGGCAGGTGCATGAGTTGCTGGGACTTGAACTTCAGTCCCTGTGGCTGCAAACCCTGTGCTACCTCGAACCCCTTCCCACCTGCTACAGCCTGGGGGTCCCCAGGGGTAGGGAGAGCGTGAGGCAGGTGCAGGGACCCACAGGGACGGCCCCGCGCTGTGGCTGGCTGCAGGGACAGGGCCACACTGCCCAGGTGGGCTGGTTCCTGCCCTAGGCCGTGGGCAGCATGACCAGCCCGAACCTTGTTTCGTCTTGTGTGAACTCCGAGCTGAGAACACCTGATTCCTGGGGATCCTTGCGAGGGTTGCAGAGCTAATCCGAGCCAAGTGTTTCGCATAGCATTTCAGGGCAGGTGCTCCGGGAAGGCCTGCCGCCCGCCCGTGACCTGGGTGAGGCCAGGGTGGGGCGGCCACGGCGACGGTGACGGAGCAGCTCAGAAACCCACAGGAAACATCACCACGGAGACTGACAGCACAGGCTGGGGAAGTACCAAAACACGAAGAAGAAACTTTTCAGTTTGGGCTGAGTAAAGGCAACAGTATAATTACCATCATTTATAAAAACTGCTTCTCATTAATGCTTACTTCCCGAGAAGCGCAACAATGATTATCTCATTAACCATGTGTCAGATCAACTTTGTTGTAGGTTTTATTTGATTAAAACAGCGAACTCTCAAGACGTGTGTTCGTGCTTCACCGTCTGTGGCTTTTGGAGCAGGGCC
>PVJC01010326.1:0-43972 GCA_004026665.1 Murina feae
ACACACACACACACAAAAGGCGCCTGGCAGACTGGGGCCATCATAGGACATCCACTGAGGGGTCCCAGACTGTGAGAGGGCACAGGTCGGGCTGAGGGACTCCCTCCACCCCGAGTGCACAAATTTTTGTGCACCGGGCCCCTAGTATATATATAATAAGCAAATATATCTTCTTAGCACTCTAGAAACAGAAGGGAGGGACAAAACCCTAAATATCCTTTCTATCAAGAAACCCAAAGAGCACTCTGGCCCAGGGGATAAAAAACCACCTTCTGGATACTCTTCTTTGTGTCCCACTTAACCTCGGGAAGCACCCACGCTGAAGCCCAAGAGGAAAGGGCTCACACAAAGAAAGGAAAAACATGTGGTGTCTCCCGAGGGCTCAGCCAGCAGCCCCCCGGTTCACAGGACTGAAGTCTGCCCTCCAACAAGCAGTCCACTCTACCCCAACATGCCTCCAACCCAGCCGTCCTGGAGCGGCAACCACTGGGCACCAACCCCCTCTCCCCCCGTTTGTTCTCCGCCCGAAGAGACACCCCAACACTGATTCCAGAAGGAAGAGTCAGCATTACGCACTGGGCAACCTATGTAGGCGGAGTTGTGGACACCGGGAGGCCTCTTGTAAGTGCCGTCGCTGTCTGTGGTGATGAGCCTGTCCTTCTCGGCGTCTCCGGGGCAGCCGTTGACCTGGTGCTTCCGCCGGGCCTTAGGAGAGCGTTTCATCCGCGAGCTGCCAGGAGGAAAGGGGGGTGACCTTCAGAGGGAAGAAACCTCCCTGCCACTGGCTTAGCAACTCAACGCTAAGCATTTTCTGAGCACCTCTGACTGCGGGTCACTGCAGCAAACACCCACAGGATTTAAACACTGTGTAGGAGGCAGTCTCGGCTCCAAGGAAGATCACTGTCTACGTGGGCAGACCACAGCAACACGAGGAGCGGCAGTGAGCAATCCGAGGCAATACTAGTGCGTACTCACGATATCGGTTACACTGACGCGCAGAAAAGGGGCGGTCAGCATGAGCTACTGAGCCATCGCGGGCAACATGGGGCCTGAGCTGCGTCTTGAGAGCAAACAGGGCCCGCAGATGGGGAGTGATGTGGGAAGAGGGTGTGGGTGCAGGCACGACCAGAGCGAGGGCCAGAAGTGGAAATGCTGATGAAGGTTTGGGGGCAACGAGGCCACCAGCTAACCGAGTGGCAGGTCTGTCCGCGCTGCTGTTTCGGGTACACAGGCAGCACGTGGAACGGTCACAGGTTTTTAGCAGAGAAAGGCATTAACTGAGAGCAGTGCTTAAGGAAATGCATCTGTGTTGCTCTGGCCCGTGTGGCTCAGTTGGTTGAGCAGCACCGGGAGGTTGCTGGCTTGATTCCCTGTCAGCGCACATGCCCGGGGTTGGGAGCTTGACCCCCGGTAGGGGGTGTGGAGGAGGCAGCTGATTGATGTTTCCCCCTCACATCAATATTTCTCTCTTTCTCTCCCTCTCCCTTCTTTTCTAAAAATCAATTTTTTAAAATCTTAAGAAAAAAGACGCTGCATCTGTGTTAGGGGGCAGGAGTCTGAGAGGCAAAGGGAAAGTAAGCCCCAAAACTCGGAGGGTGGCTGCAGGGCAAGAAGTGAGACATCCAGCTGTGCTGACCAGTGACCACCTCGCGTGGAGCAGGCTGACAGGAGATGGAGGCCCAGGAAGCTGGGCAGCTGGGTCTGGGAAGGGAGGGGTGACGGCCATTTAGAACACTGGCTGCGAGGAGACATTCACCAGGGAAGGGTCCGGAGGCCAGGGAGGTCCAAGCAGCCTTTCTGCACAGGGCGGCCACCCACGCAGGATCAAAGCCCCCCGGAGCCTGCACAGCCTTTCTGTGTATAAACCTCTCGGACCCATTTTCTGATCTTCTCCCCTCCGACCACAGCCCTGACAGCAGAGGCAGCCGCCTGCTGGGGTCCCACCTCTTCCTGGGCTCTATGAACACCGAGGGCACGCTGGCCGTCGGGTCCAGGATCTTGTCGATCTGCATCTGCGCCCTGCGGTACACCCGGTGTCGCTCCCGCGTGTCCCCCGACGACAGGTCGTCCACCACCGGGAACTCGTAGTGGCCGCGGCGCTTGGCACGGAGCCGGATCTTGTTCCGATGGTGCTCGATCTCCGACTTGTGCCGCAGCGCCGTCTGAATCTGAGGGGGCGAGATGGGGGAACCAGACAAAAGCAACTGTGCTTGAAGGTCTCTGGGACGCAGGCCCGGAAAGCATTTGGGGAAGGCCTTTCTGCCGCCTTCTCTGCCCCTGCACGGCTGTCCCAGGCTCCAAGGAGGCCCCGAAGGGTGTGAGACCAGCGACCACACCCACACTGGGCGTAGGGGACCTGCCGTGGCCGGCAGCCTGTAACCCCAAACTCGCCCAGTGGGTGAGGGGGAGATGTGGTATCAGCCCCCAAAGCTGGCGAAGGCAACTCAAATCTGGGAGGTGGGCTGTGGGCACTTTGCCAATACCAAGGGCACTGACAGCTGGATACAGTACGCCCTGAGAGAGTGAGTGTTTTCCATACCCAATAATCACTACCTTAGAGGCTTTTAACTTAGGACAGAGTCAAAGGCATTATTTGCATTATACAACAGACTCCCCATTTACTGATAATTATCTAGTGTCACCAAAACACGTCCTCTGACATGAGACCACCCCCCTGCTCCCCAAAGAGAGGCTCCACATCCACGGAACGTGCCACCGCTAGCTCTGTGGGCCTGAGCTAGGTTCTGAAGAGCGTGTAGGATCTGAAGAGGGAAGCAGGTGTGAGAGGCAGGCACCACCACGGAGGACCAGGAGCAGGAATGCAGATGAATGCTGGGCGGCAATGAGGCGACCTCATTGTGCAGGTCAGGATGGGCTCGCCGGCAACCCGGGAGGAGAGAGCAGGACGCAGGCCAAGACAAAACGGAACCTTCCTGGCTGTGCCGCAGTAGACCAGAAGCCACACACGTCTTTGAGACAGTTTGAGAAGGACAGTCAGCTGCATG
This sequence comes from Murina feae, assembly GCA_004026665.1. NCBI lineage: Eukaryota > Metazoa > Chordata > Mammalia > Chiroptera > Vespertilionidae > Murina > Murina feae. Next base: position 3,006 of record PVJC01010326.1, read on the forward strand.
AGGTTCTCGGAAACTTACCAGCAGGAGAATTAAGAAAGCCCCCCTTAGCCCCGGCCAGGTGGCGCAGCTGGTTGGAGCATCATCCCCATACACCAAAAAGGTTTCGGGTTGTGGTCAGGGTGTGTGCAAGAGACAACTAATCGATGTCTGTTTCTTTCTCTCCCTTCCTTCCTTCCTCCCTCCCTTCCTCTTTCTCTCACCCTCCCCCATTCCTCTCTCTATAAAATCAAAAATTTAATTCTCAGGTGAGAATTTAAAGAAAAAAAAAAGCCCCTCTCACTCTATCAGAATCTAACTGTTCTTTGAAATACATGGTTCACAGGAGAACCAAGATATGCTAGGAATTTGCACCAGAACCTCTCACTAAGAAAACATTTCAATTACGATGTATGAAGGGTATAGGTCTAGTTCTTAGGTTAGGTTTTGATTTCATTATGGTTTATAATCAATCTGTATTAACTACAGTCATACATATGCATCAACTACTATATTTGAAAAAGAAATAAAAGAAAGATTGGAGACGCATGCTATCAAATGGTAAGGCCACAGGCCTGGGGAGCACATCTCTTCTCTCTCTCACCAGATGGAGAACCCACTTCAGGTGTTCACACACGGCAGATACGGAGGCACACGCGACATGTGACTGATGGAGACGGGTCTAGGCTAGGCCTGGGCTGCACAGGGCTAGAGTCCCTGAGCACTGGTGAGAAGGGACAACACTCACCATCCTGAACCCACGGAGCACATTCTGTCGTCATGTCCCTGGCAAGCAGCCAAAGAAGTGTGGCTGGGAGAAGCTCTAAGAACTCTTCCTAAGACTTCTATAAGATGACCCACAGTATGGACCACCTTTAAAGTGGAGGTGAGGGCTCAACTATACTGATTTCTCGGAACTCCAACAGCTACAGGAGTTTCTTAGAGACAGGAAACCGACTGGCATGAAGCTGCCTTGTGTGCCTTCCAAAAATGGCATTCACTCCACTCATTGTCCAGCCCAGGTCAAATTTCTCAAGTTCAAGGTATCAGTGGCCTGGCCTGGCCTTCTGGTTCCCAACATCTTAGGTTGAAGCACATCCAACTCACTCTTCCAGGATTCACTGGAATAGGGTTTTGCTAGGAATGATCTAGAGCCTTGGAGCCAGAGCAAATCTATGAGGAATCACAAAGTTTACTGTGGTTCCAAGACCACCCCAGGTTCCATTCTCGCCAGGAGAATTCACAGGACTCAGCCGTGAGCCCCAGTTATTACAGCAAAGAACACAAAGCAAAATCAGCAATGGCACTGCTGGAGGGACCAGTCACCATCTCCCAAGAGTCCTCTCCCACTGGGGTCACACAGGATGTGCTCCATCCCTCCAGCCATGAGCTGTGACAAAACATGTGAAATGTCCACCAGGGTTGCTCGTCAGGGACTCAATACCCAGGGTTTTTAATAGGGGCTGGTCACAGGCCGCCATCCCCACCTCCCCGCTCACCTCCGCCCACCACCTGGCATATCCAATTTTGGGACCAAACCCTCAGAAAGAAAGTAGATATTCAGCACAAATCAAATTGTCTGCACGGCTTAGGCACAGTGAGCCAACTCTGTTCTGCAAATGATAGGGATCTTTTAGAAATTCAAATTCCCACAACCAGCCATAGGATGAAGCAGGACTTCTACAGATAGCAGTCTCGGGTCTCTTTTTTGTATGTCTGCCAATGCATGCTCCCTGAACAGTATCTGATCTAAAAAAAACTGAGTATAATTTTTTTTTGGTTACTCCTCACCCAAGGATATTTTTCCATTGATTTTTAGAGAGATTGGAGAGAGAGAGGGAAGAAAAGAGAGAGAGAGAGAGAAACACAGAAACATTGATGGGAGAGAGACATCAATAGGTTGCCTCCTGTGCGTGGCCCACCAGAGACCAGGGATCAACCTGCAACTCAGATGCATGCCCTTGACCGGGACTCAAACTCAAAACCCTTGGGCTGGTGCTCTAACTACTGAGCACATCAGCTAGGGCAAACTGAGTACAGTTTTAAAATTAAGAATACCTGTCAGCCTCTCATACATACTTTTAGCAAACTGTCGACACTAACTTTCACTCAGTTTTAAGCACTAACCAAATTAGCATGTGAGCTTTTATACTGATGTCCCTTTTAATACAAACAAATACCTCTTTGTTAATCTTGTTGGTTTCTGCCACTCGGTCGGCCAGGACGGGGTGGGGGGCTGGAGGTGCGGGGATGGGCTGCATGGCGATCAGCTGGATCTTACTGGGGACCCGCCGGCCGGCCTCGGAGGGGCGGGAGAGCCTGTCCACGTGTTCGAAGATGGAGGCAGAGGAGTGCTGCTCGTTCCCTGAACCAGGTGGTGGCGGCCCTGCAACAGGAGGAGAAGCCAGAAAATAAATCTATATATACAAAAAGCCAGTGACCAGAACACCATAACGACTGGAACGACCAGTGGCTATGACACCCACTTCAGCCAGTGAAACAGCTAAATCAGGGGTGGGGCTGGCCAGCCAACCTTCTGTGGCCCCTCCCCCAGCCAGCCCTGCCCCCCAAGTCTGCCCCTCCCCATACCAATTGAGGTAGGGCTGGCTGGTCAACCTCCTACAGCCTCTACCTTGGCTGCTTGACCCCCGATCGGCCCCCCACACCCCACTTGGGGATGGGGCCCACTGACCCACCACCCATAGCTGGCCCCACCCTCAATCGCCCCCCCCCCCAATCAGGGGCGGCAGGACCTGCCAGCCAATTGCCCTCAGCCCCTCCCCCAACCTGGCCCTGATTGGGCCCTAGTCAGGGCAGGCCAACTGGTCAGCCAGCCTTCCACCATCTCCTCCTCCCAACAGGCCCAGCCCCAATCCACCCCGATTGGGGCTAGGCTGGCCAGACCCCACTTGTGCACAAATTCGTGCACTGGGCCTCTAGTATATAATAAAAGCATAATATGCTAATTAGACCGGATGTCCTTCTGGACGAAGCCAGGGCTGTGAGGGGCCTGGGTCCCGGGTGCCAGAGGGAAGCCAGCAGCCAGGAGAAGGAAGACCTACTCTTGCACATATTTTGTGCATCGGGCCTCTAGTAAATATATAAAGTCCTAAAGAAACAGCAAATAATCAAAATTATGGATGAATCCTTAAAGAATCCACAGATGGGCCCTGACCAAAAGCACATCACTACTATGTGGCAGAAGACCTCAAACGGGCCTGCTGGAGCTTACAGTATCTGGGTTCCATATCGGCTCCTTCAGCCTCATTGAAAGTTACAAACATCAGCAGAAAAAATGTGAAAATCAATATGACACTTTGTGCCAAAGATTGCCCAGTTTTGTCTGAAGGGACTTCAGAGTCTTCATTAAGGAAGGGCGAAGGGCGGAAGGAACCCGACGCGGCTCGGTCCATCGTCATTTACACAACGCACAGCAGCTCCGAACGGCACTCTCATTGCAATGACACAGACGTAGTTGCCAAGGCGATTGTGCTCAGGATGAGGGGACTGTGGACACGCTGCAGGTGCTGATGAGCAACAAGCACATCCAGGTTTCTGACCCGATGCAGAAAGAAAATTAAGTTGAAGAGGTATGAGAGGAAAACGCTGCTGTCTGGAGGAAAGCCATTCCCACTTTAAAAAGAGATGAAGAGTGTACTGAAACAGTTAAAAGAGGGAAAACTTTTTTTAAAAAAAAAATGTTTTTATTGATTTTTAGATAGAGGGAAAGGGAGAAGGAAAGATAGAAACATCAGCGAGAGAGACACATTGATTGGTTGCCTCCTGCATGCCCCCTACCAGGGATAGAGCCAGCAACCCAGGCCTCTGACCAGGAATCAAACCAGGGACTTCGTGGACCATGGGATGACGCTCTACACACGGAGCCACACCAGCCAGGCGGGAAAACTTTTTAAATAAGTTAATTTTTAATGATGAAGAGAGTAAATGTCTGGCATGAATATATTTACCACAACATTTTTAAATTTTTTAAAGTAATCAGAACTGCAAAAAAGAAAAAATTCAAATGTGCAGAAAGAAGAAAAGAAACAATTAAAAATATTAACAGACACCCTGGCTGGTTTGGCTCAGCGGATAGAGCATCGGCCTGCAGACTGAAGGGTCCCAGGTTTGATTCTGATCAAGGGCATGTACCTTGGTTGCGGGCACAAATCCAGTGGGGAGTGTGCAGGAGGCAGCTGATTGGTGTTTCTCTCTCATCAATGTTTCTGACTCTCAATCCCTCTCCCTTCCTCTCTGTAAAAAAATCAACAATATATATTTTTAAAATATATTAACAGACTAAATCTTGGTATAATGGGTGATTTTCTCCAATTTCTTGTATTTTCTGTAATAAGGATTTCCTCTGAGTATTACTTTTAGAGAGGAAGTAATCCTTATGAACTTTAATTTTAAGAAAGCAAAAAAATAGAGCTGGAGAGAGATGAAGAAGGGCTGAATAGATGAAAGACCTCCATGGAGCCATTTAGACCTGCCAAGACTCTGATCAACCACCGTTACCTCCGGTCGTTTTAGACGCTGTTTTAAATTAAATGGATCACAGACCATGCAAGCATGCAGAAACTGTTTTCAAACAAAAGCCTGAGGTTTGAAACCTCAAGCGTAACTGAAAATTATGGAGGTTTCTCCTCACGGTAAAAACAAAATAAAACAATAGCCAAGCAAAGCAGTAAGAAGTAAGTTGATATTTGATATAAGGAATACACATCCACGTTACGTAAGTTTTGTATTTCCTCTCGATTTCAATTCTATTAATTTGTTGCCCCAAGAGGCTGGAGATGATGTACATAACTGTGAATGAACACCACCTCTGGGCGAGGAGGCCTGGCTGTCGGGATTCTGGCTTCTTCCCCTGACTGCAATGCAAGTGGCCAGGCACCACCACTCGTCTGGTGGCAGCTTCTCAAATTGCAGGCACAGGGCCTAAGAGGAGATCATTAGCTTCACCAGATAGGCTGGCCTTGCTAACCCAATCTTATAAAGTGACAGCAAATGTCACAAAAGACAGCCCATTAACCAATGACGCGTAAAGGTGACGTTTCTTTCCTCCAGGATGGTCAGGAGGCCAGGGTGCAGAGAGCTCCAAATGGCTGGAAGGCAGTGGGGGAGGGGAGCGCAGGGAAGGAAAGGCCCCACCTACTCGGTGCTGTCTGTCTGCCTGGGCACCATGGAGCTCAGGCCTGCGACTGGCTCCTGTCCATGCCCATGCCACCCCCCGCTGTGGTCATGCATCCTCGCTCTATAATTCACCAGCTGCAGCCAGAGAAGGCGGGGGTGCACAGAAAACCCTCAAGTTTACACACTGCCCAGAGCCCAGCCCTTCTAAAGGGCTGAAAAGAGGGTTTTCTTTGTCATATACATATAGTAGATATAGTATATTTGTCATATATATGATGTATGCATACATGTATAAACACAAATCCCAGTTTCCCAGTTATGTATTTTTATTATTTGCTATGCATTGCACATTTAAAAAAGAAAAAACTACCTGTATGATAATGGCCAATGGAAAACTCAATGCATAATCCTAGCTGGTTTGGCTCAGTGGATAGAGCGTCAGCCTGTGGACTAATAGGTCTGGGGGTTGATTCCAATCAAGGGCACATGCCCAGGTTGCAGGCTTGATCCCCAGTAGGGGACGTGCAAGAGGCAGCTGATCAATGATTCTCTCTCATTACTGATGTTTCTATCTCTTTCTCCCTCTACCTTTCTCTCTGAAATCAATAAAAATATATTAAAAATAAAACAAAAACACAATGCCTACACAGAGATTAATGTTATGTGAATTCTGTCTTAAGGCAAGTAGGGACTTTGGATTAAAACCCCTTTCTCTTTAAATATAATGAAAACAAAAATATAATGATAGAAATTACAAAGGAGAATAACAGAGAAGCAGAAAATTTGAATACTGAAATGCAAGAGCAATAGACCATTTTTAAAGAATATTATTTCATCATCTATAGGCAAATATAATCCCACTGCCTTATTTTTTTTAAATATATTTTTATTGATTTCAGAGAGGAAGGGAGAGGGAGAAAGAGATAGAAACATCAATGATGAGAGAGAATCATTGACTGGCTGCCTCTCTACTAAGGATTGAGACCACAACTTGGGCATACACTGACTGGAATTGAACCCAGGACCCTTCAGTCCACAGGCCGACACTTTATACACTGAGCCAAAATGGCAAGGGCCCACTGCCTTATTATTAATGCCTGTCACCCATGTTAATACCCTGTGAGGCAGGGGCCGAGTGTACCATCTCAAAAGGTGGAAAGGTATACATCACGGGGCAGCCAGCTTCCCGAAAGGTCAGCTGGGAAAGGGATAAAGCACAACCTCGAATGGACCAAAACCGAAACAACAGCCTTTTCTGTGCTTCCCACGCAAGGTGGGTCATCTTGGCCAGATGACCTATGACAGCCGTTGGAAGCCCTGCCATCCGCTGTGGTGACAGGGGACGCTGGTGCTGGGGCAACATGCCTGAGGATCCCAGACGGGCTCAAGCAACCGCCTGACGCCATTAATCTGTATTTTATTATGACTTGCAACAAAAAAAAAGGATTTTGATGTGCATTACAAAATAATTCAAATGCCATGATTATAAACTCAGAATCATTTCACAGGGGATTTAGCTAAGTTCTATGCAAGCAATAAAACCCCAGTATGGCAGCATTTTAGCTAAAGGAAGTAAACAGTTTTAAAAGTGAAGTGATGTTGGCAGTGAGAAAACCGTCTTTGTAAACCATGGACATGTACGGATTTCCATGTATGGATTCCGGTGTCTTCAAATCGTAATAGTCTGGTATCTGAGCTTCTAATACTCAGAACATCTAAGCCATTCAGCTCCTCCCATCGCCACCTCTCAGTCCCAAGGCTGACATGCCTGCTACTGGGATTTTGAATACGTGTTGAAAGCAATGCTTGACTTTTGTAGAATAGACTTGCTGTAATCTTATCGGTGAGCAGTTAAACTCGGGAACTAAAGCAACATTTTCTCAGGTAACCTAAGGAATTGAGGAACTCCAGAGCTGATTCTCCTTTTCAAATATTTCTTTCCCAGGATCAAAATTAGATTTTAATCCTATCTATCTGAAACCGTGCACCTTTACCATGGTGCTTAGTCATTTTTAAGATTCTGTGAAACTGGATCCAAAGAAAAACCTCTTCCCTACAGTCCAACGGGTATTTCTTTCACATGGAAATAAAACACCTGGAAGGAGCTGGAAGGAGCTGGAAGGGACCTCAGAAACCAGCTCATTTAGTCCCACAGGCGCCCAGAGGCCGAGGAACTATTTACAAGGTCACAAGGGTGACAGGACAGGCCCCCTGGCTCCGTCAGGAATCTGTTCATTTCCCGAGGACCATTCACTCTGTATGATTTTCATAGAGAGAAATATAAGCATAGCCTGGCCGGCATGACTCAGTGGTTGAGCATCGACCTATGAACCAGGAGATCATGGTTGGATTCCCAGTCAGGGCATGTGCCTGGGTTTCGGGTTCTATCCCAGTAGAAAGTGTGCAGGAGGCAACCAATCAGCATTTATGTTTCTGTCTCTCTCTCCTTTTCCCTTCCTCTCTAAAATCAATAAATATATGTTATTTATACACTAGTGGCCCAGTGCACGAAATTCGTGCACATTAAAAGGGGATTAATTAGAGGAAATATTTTAATATTGCTATTTGCCCTTTCTCTATAATAGAAGTGTCAGAGATTAAAGAAAATTAGTAAAACGTATATGAAAATCTTCCTCCTGTCAGAGTCGGGGGTGCACCATGGAACCCAGAGTCAAATCTTCAAACACCCACGTGCACCTCAAAATTGCTCAAGACTCAAACCTGGATGGCCCCCCTTCATTGGGCTAGATCCAGACCCGGCTGGACCCACCCTGTCAAGCCCTGCCAGGTGGGGGGGTGCAGCCTCAGGTCCCCCAGGTGCCAGGGCAGGAGGGCACAGCCTGAGGTCCCCCATCAAGCCCTGCTGGGTGGAGGGAGTGGCCTGTGATCCCCCAGCCTGGTCCCCTGGCCTGGTGCTGGGGTGGGGGGCATGGCTTGAGGTCCTCCGGCCTGGCACCAGGGAAGAGGGTACAGCCTGAGTTCCTCTGGCCTGGTGCCAGGGTGGGGGGAGCAGCCTAAGGTCTCCTGTCAAGCCCTGCGGGTGGAAGACATGACCTGAGGTCCCCTGTCAAGCCCCATGCAGGAGGTGGGTGGGCATGCAGCCTCAGATCCCTGCTGATTGCTCCTTAAGGCTCATTATGGGCACTTAGCCTCAGCTGTGGGTGCAAATTGACCAGAGTGACGGTCAATTTGCATATTCACTCTTTATTATATAGGATATACTATATAATAAAAGGGTAATATGCAAATTGACCCTAACAGCAGGACGACTGGGAATGACTGGTCACTATGACACACACTGACCACCAGGGGAGCAGATGCTCAATGCAGGAGCTGCCCCATGGTGGTCAGTGTGCTCCTACAGGGGGAGCTCTGCTCAGCCACAAGCCAGGCTGATGGCTGCCAGTAAAGCGGTGGTGGTAGGAGCCTCTCCTGCCTCCTCAGCAGTGCTAAGGATGTCCAACTGCAGCTTAGGCCTGCTCCCCGCTGGCAAGTGGGCATCCCCCAAGGGCTCCTGAGCTGCCACAGGGATGTCTGACTGCCAGCTTAGGCCCGATCACCTGGGGAGCGGGCCTAAGCCAGCAGGTGGACATCCCCCAAGGGGTCCCAGACTGCAAGAGGGCACAAGCCAGACTGAGGGACCACCCCCACCCCAAGTGCACAAATTTTTGTGCACCGGGCCTCTAATATATATATGCGCAAAACATTAAAAATCATGTTCTAAGCATCCCAATTCTTTCTGCTTTACTGAAACATCTATAATCTCCAGAAAACATAAGAGCAACACTAGCACTTTGGTTAACAAAATCTATTCAACTAAAACCCAGCTACCTTGTCATTATGCCAGAAAATGCTTCCAGGTATGTAAGACCCGCAGGCTTCATCTTTTTACAGGGCATTGGGTTCATGGTACTACTGCTTAGAATGGAAGTGAAGTTCATTTGGACCTGCCCTAGGAAGCTACCAGCAGCTGACGCAAACAAGCTGAACCATCTGATCACATTGAACTATCCACCAGAAGAAAGAGCTAGGGCCAGACAGGATGCACTTGGACCTATGACAGATATACAACTTTCTGACAGCGACAGCTGTGAAATCCTTGAATTGGATGCTAAGAAGGTCACATCCTAGAGGCAGTTTTTGAGACTCTGGTAGTAGTAGTTCGATTCTTCCTTACCCTTCCGGGAGGAAAATCATTAGGACTTAACTAGAATGGCACGTGGCTATGAACCTCAAAACATACCTCCTTGAATCCCTAACCTCCAGCCTGCCCTTCCCATCCCCCACCCTGCGCCCACTCACCCACCCACCCGCCCACCTCCAACACAGACACCAGCACCCTGTTAGTGGCCATCGAAGCTGAGACATTCGCCAGATAATGAATATTCCACGGGTTATTTTTTTAAGTTTAGCACTTGAAGAATAAAACCCTAGCCTATTGGAACCTCATCAAACTTCTCTGAATGTGGAGAGCGAGGAGAGTCACAGACAGCTCTGGGGGACTCTGTGGGACTTACCATCATTCACTGCGCCCGGCGTCTTATCTCCTGCTTCCCTCTCACTGGACTCTTCACTCACGGTAGAGTCAGCATCCGAGGGCGAAACTCTGCAGATATCAAATGTAATTAGGAAACAGAAAGCAAAGGGAGGGGCAGGTCATGCTCATTTGGATGTGGAAGTCAGGCTTCCAGGCAAGACTGGTAGAAATCAGGAGACAATCCAAAAAATTATCTCACGGTCCAGGATTTCCAAGGACACAAATTGCACTTAGTTACCTCTTGAAGACAGTGTAACAGTGGAGAGGGCTCAGCGGGCTGCATTTCAACAAATGCCAGGAAACCAGGGACCCAGTTAGGGGGCGGTCCTTCAGTGCCCAGGGCCCTGGCTGGCAGTCTGGGTCTGGCTCAGGGTCAGTTGGGTCTGCAGAATCTCCTAGAAGCCAGGTTCTGCATTCACCCCACAGGGCTCCAGGTCCTTGGAAGAAGCCTACACTTACATCCCCAATGAGATCTAATGCTGTAACTAAAGAGCAAGGGTAGCATGGAAGCCAGGGGGCACCAGGCTAGTAAAAATCCACCAGTGAGCCCCCTCCCTTTGTGCTCCCTGGATTACACAGCAGTGTGAAATGCCAATACATGAGGGATGCTAAAATATTATATTAACCACACAGACCACTGAGATGTCGTGACTAAATGTTTGGGATGAGACTACAAGGGAAGAAAAAAAAACAACTTTGCAAAACTGTACCAGCATATTAATAAGCATTAATGATTTAACTTATGCTTAGCCAACAAGATAATTAAGCACATAACATCTCTCTCCTTAAAGCAGTTTCTTTTGTAAAGATCATCTATTAAATTCTTAAAACTAGGCCAGAACCCTGGGGAGGTATTGTGATGTCAGAAATTATAACATCATTTCAAACATCGATATGAGCCCACACTATTTTTTTCCTTTTAGCAGAAAATCAGGATCTAAAGTATCAAAGCTCAAAGACAGGCTGATAATTTAAGGCTTTAGTAGCCGAAGCTTGACCGTGATGATCTAAAGTTAACTTAATGAAGCCGGACTCTGAACTGGGTCTTCTTTAACAGAGCTGTAGCCCTTCTCAGAGCATCAGAGGGTGAGGGGGACCTCTGGGTAGTGTGTCATCAAGCAGTTCTCCACTGGGGTGCTTTACTCTGATAAGAGGAATGAAAATAAACGGAGATGGGAGCTGGGCAGGGAGGAGGTGGTGAAGAGTCCATGAAAACATACTAACAATGGTGACATCAGCTGCCAGAGAAAAATCAAGCACAGACAGAAAGATGTGCCCAACTGGTGTGGCTCAATGGTGAGTGTCAACCCATGAACCGGGAGGTCACAGTTCGATTCCCAGTCAGGGCACATGCCTGGGTTACAGGCTCGATCCCCAGTGTGGGGCATGCAGGAGGCAGCTGATCAATGATTCTCTCATCATCACCCTCTCTTTCTCACTCTCTCTCCCTTCCTCTCTGAAATCAATAAAAATATTTTTTTAAAAAAGATAGAAAGCTGCGATAAAGGAAGGTCACCTGCAGACAGAGCGATGAAGGCATGACGGCCGGGACAAAGCCAGTACTGGGTGTGTATCGTGCGCTATGCACATTTTAGACATCATTTCTGATATCGTTTCCAAAAGGCCAAGCTTGTTCACCCAGAATATATACTCTTGAGCTGGCCAATCCCCAATCAAGTCACAGGGGGACCACCAAACCGTGACGGATAGTGATTCGTAATCTTAAATGCTTCGGGGAAAGAGAGCAGACGGCCTCCACTCGTGATCCATTAGAGCGGCCCTCAGGCTCGCTGACCTTGGGAAAGCTGTGGCCAGTCTCCTGGGCTGCAGACATGGGCAATACTCTCTGTCAGCCCCTCTGATACTGGAAATTGACAAACTGAAAACGAAAACATGCTTCACGACAGAGTACAATGCAGAAAGCCTAACACCAACCTTCCTCGATGGCGGACGTTCTTGGAGGGGGCCTTGGCCTTGGGGCTCGGGACGTCCCCGTTTTCGGAGGGCGTGGTGTGGTCCTTCACGGGCCCCGGCAGCGGAGCAGGCTCGTGAATGATCAGGATGTCGTCCTTATTGTGCTGCCCCAGGTGTTGCTTGGCAAAGTCAAACCCCTTCACACTGGGGATCTGCAGCTAAAACAAAGAGGCGGGTCGGTCGATGCGATCGCTGATGACCGTAAAGGAGCCTGTGAGGGCCGCGAGATTCTGCCTGCAACTCTACCAACATCTCTGAAACATCCAATGGGTACAAGGGGCCATTTATACCTTGAGTTTGCAGAAAAGATGGGTACTTGCAAAAACTTAAAGAGCACAAGGAGTAAACAGCTAGACCATAATACAAAAGACACCCCAAGACGATCCCCGGCCCACTGTCATAGCAGCATGACCGTGTGCTATGCAATTCCAGAGACAGTGACACAGGCACAACATTCCACAGAAAAATGGGGACTTGTGTCAGGACCCGGAGGACAGACAGAACTTAGAAATGAAGAGGAGGGACACAGAGCGTGGTCTGGATTGTGCCAGGGGCCAGGAAATCCTTGAGGCTGGGCAGGGATCTCATTCGCTGCTCTAGATGGGTCAGAATCTAGGGAGTGAGAGAAGGCTGGCCTGCATGCGGATGACTCCAAATGCCAGCTTCCAGAGCAGAGGAGCCCCTACATATTGCTAAAGAGGCAAATTTCTAAAAGTCAAGCAGACAGGACACAAATGGACCAGGGAAAACAGCCCAACAGTTCCACATGCATGGAATGACAAGAGTGGAGCCCAAAGTCTTAGCGAAGAAAGTGGGAAGGAGGGAAGGGGGGAGGAGGGAGGAAAGGAAGCGAGCTACAGACCAGGCAGGACCAGACGTAAGAGGCAAAGGAGAGAGAGAGCCAGTGATAAGCAGCAGGGGACGTGGATAGTGGAAATGACACTGAGGGGAAGGGGTGAGTCATGAAGGAACGATGCCCCCAGGAAATGCAAAGTCAGGTTTGGCTTTAAACATGCTTGGGTTGAAATGGCAAAAAAAAACAACGCCAAAGGAAAGCTGCCATGTGGCTGGAGTCGGAGGACAGAAGCCTGGGGGACACCAGGCTGGAGATGTGACTCTGAGAGCATCTATCTAGAAGGTGACATGTGGGGGAGTTGACAGTATTTTAAGATGAAAACAGTCCATGAATAAAATGTTGGAGGACATCTAACAGTCTGGGACACAGAGAGGAAAAAAGGAAGCCAAGAACAAAATAGAAGCCTACTTTAAAAAAAAAAAAGAAAAGAATGTGAACCATTCAATGTAATAGAAGCAAAGGGAGTAAAGAATTTCTAAAAAGGAGAGTTATCAGGGCACAGTGGTGAGGAGAAAGGGGTCTTTGAAAAAGTCCACCTGTCACACTGGCATATGCAGGAGGCCTATATCCCGACAAGACACCCACACCAAACCCACAACCAAGATCCCAGGAGCCTGCAACCACAGGTCCAGGCCTCAGCTTCTCAGCCTGTGCTAAAACAGGAGAAGTGCTCATGTATATGGATACGTGGACACTAAAGGTGGGGCACCACTAGGTACTAACAGTTTCCTTAATTCGAGCTTGCAGAGCATCCTGTATAATAAAGAGTCTAATAGGCTAAGTGTCCAACCGTTCGACTGTTGGACCAGTTGCTATGACATGCACTGCCCACCAGGTGGCAGATGCTCCAACCAGCAGGTTAGCTTGCTGCTGGGGTCCGGCCATTCGGGACTGGGCAGGACGAATGGGACACGCCCTAGAGCCCTCCTGTTGTCCCTCCCCAGCCTCAATTGTGCACCAGTGGGTCCCTCAGCCTGGCCTGTGCCCTCTCACAATCCAGGACCCCTCAGGGGGTATCGGAGAGCCGGTTTCAGCCTGATCCTCCATCCTCACAGGCCAGGCCAAGGAACACCACCGGTGCATGAATCCGTGCACTGGGCCTCTAGTAGGACAATACACTGCATATAAGTCGTTATCTCAAGGGTCTTCTCACTGCCAGCGGGAAGGCCACGTGCAAGACCGAGCCCGCCCAGCCAGGCTGTGTCCACACCCACAAGTAGACCTACCAGTCAAGAGACATAGGCAACCCCGTCTACGGAGCTGTTTTAGGAGCGAGACCATGTGCAGGAGCACAAGGTTTTGCTGCGTTTGTGCCAACTTTATGCACAGATGAGTAACAACGCTAATGGCTTAGATTTGTGATTTCTAACTCTAACCTCTGTTTAGCACTAAAAATCCAGGATTAATGGGGTAGGAGAGTAAGTCTGCAACCATGATTTTTGCCAGCAGAGGGAGACAAAACTTACTGTAAATATAGTTTACAAAGAGGTTGCTTGGAAACAAAAGGCAAAGACTGGCCTACCTATATTTTCTAAATCGATGATATCGTGTTTCAAGAGCAGGCTACTCCACCACACAGACAGTGTGTGACTGCCACACACTCCTCGGCTCGGGAATGCTGTTTTGAAAACAATGAACCCAACCTGCTGCTCCATGGCTCCCCACCCCACCCCCACCCCCAGGATAAATCCTCATCCCTGAGCCTGGATTAGTGCACCAAATCTCTGGGGGTGCACACCTTTCTAGAGGCGCGTAGTCTCCTTAAGGGAATCCAATTCCAGGTGGACAACCTCTTCACATGTTCTCGCCTAAACATGATTTTCCTGAGTGCGCCGGGGGTCTGGGCACCAGGCTGGTCCCCCTGTCTAGCCTCCCTTCACAAAAGGCCTCCTACTTTACAGAAGAGAGACGCATCTCTCACCCACGTCGCTACTCCCCACCCCCTCCCCCAGCGACACCTCATTTTAGCTCCATAAACAAGGTGCCTCTAAATGAAAGAATAAGAGTTATAATCAAAAGTCACCTAATCATCACCATCAACATCATCTCATCAATCCTGGTAAAACCCTTTCTGGTATATTCCCCAGTAAGAAAGCAAATGCCTCTAGTGACTGAGAAACACTCTCTTTTGTGAGGTAGATGGTTTGCTTTGTCAAAATTGAAGGAGAAGCCCTGGCTAGTCTGGCTCAGTTGGTTGGGCCAGAGGGTTCCTGGTTCAATTCCCAGTCAGGTTTCAGTCTTGATCCCTGATGGGGGGCGTGCAGGAGGCAGCCGATTGGTGTCTCACTCACACATCAATGTGTCTCTGTGTGTGTGTGTGTGTGTGTGTGTGTCTCTCTCTCTCTCCCCTTCCCTCCCTCCCTCTCCCTTTGCCTTCCTCTCTCTCTAAAATTAATCATTTTTTTAAGTGGAAGAAATATTTTTCTTTTAATTTGAAGGAGGAGCTACAGATTGGAGACCTCCTCTAAGCAAAGCTCTCCAAAGAGAATAAGGGAAAAATATGAACCACACTGTCTCTATGGTGCAGCCTGTGAACCCCATACACTTTAGTTCCAAGTCTAGGAACTAAAGGCCTTTGCTGACCAACTCTCAGGGCTCAGGAAACAACCAAGCATATGCGTATGTCAAGTACCTTACAAATGAGACTGACAGCACTCTTATTGCTCTTGACATAAGAGCATCAAGGACTTAATACACACAGTCAGCTAAACGGCCCCAGGCATCAGATAAAGCTGTAGATATAAATTCTGATATAAACTCTCAGCAACAGGATGTGACACATAGTACACACTCGACAAACAGGTGATGACGGAAGGAATTTCAAAAAGGTCAGCTGACGCAGAGAACCTATTGAATTTTGTGGGGAACCAAGGAAAGGGTGTATGCCATAAATGAAACATCCACCATATCCCTGAAGCCCTGTTGGCTTCTGGTTGATTCCCACTAACATCTCTAAATATATCCATTAGATCCTTACACTTCCCACAGGCTCTGTGAGTCACCACCTTCCACAACAATAGAAATTTGGCGACTAATCTGCACTTACGCACAAAACAAAAGCCATTTACACACAGAAGGAAAAAATTACAGAAATCACTGCCACTCCCCCCCCCCCAATTATGGAATTAGCTACTTTCATTTCAACCCTACTTTCTGGTACACTTTTTCTAGTTTTGTTTTGTTTTTAATATAAAGTCTGGATGTATTGAGTCTCCAGCTTCCATATGCAGAATAATCCTGAATTTGTATTTTATAAAAGAAGGGTAGCAATTAATTAGTGCCTTAATATTCACATTAGGGCCCAGTTACTTTTGAGAAAGGATAGCTCTTTTGTTCCTTCTTTTTTTTATATATTATATTTTATTGTTTTCAGAGAGGAAGCAAGAGGGAGAGAGGGATAGAAACATCAACGATTAGAGAGAATCATCAATTAGCTGCCTCCTGCATGCCCCCTGCCCCCCGGGGATTCAAGCCCCAAACCAGGCATGTGCCCTGACAGGGAATCTAACCATGACCTCCTAGTTCATAGGTCAACCCTCAACTACTGAACAACACTGGCTGTTCCTTTTTTCTTGAATGTATCATAAAGGGGCAGGCCCCAGGATCAGCACCTACCAGAATACATCACTGACGAGTCTGGGAGGCCTTGCGGAGCAGGTCAGCCAGGCAACAAGCTCGACGCCTGATGAATTTTAAAACACATGAGCCTTAAATATAATACGGCCCAGATGGAACAAGACAGAGTGAAGTCCCCAGTACTCAGTGAGTCTGCACCCCTGGGAAGGAGAACTAAGATGATAAAGGAAACCACAAAGCAAATCCCAGCAGAGCCTGTGTGAAAATCTGCGATCTCGAAGAGAACGCGTTAAGCGCTGACCATCGGATGGCTGTGGCCTGTGAAAGCTCACCATGACCACGTGATGTCTCCACAGTGTGAGGACCAGATGAAGTTGTTACCGTGTGTGTGTCTGCATGGGGCCCCTGCCACCCTCAGGTCTTGAGTCTGGGAGAGCTGGGCTCCAAGATTCTGCTGCCCCCAGGCCACAGCACGTCAGGGTCACCTTCGGGTGAACTGGAAACATCTACGAGAGGCCTCACGGGATCCTTGCAGAGAATCCAAGAGCAAGCACAGGGGGAAAGCTGAACTTGGCTGAGCGTCTCTTCAATCCACTGGCCACACTGCCCCCGAAGTGACCATCCCAAACAGATAGCCGCTCCAGCTACTCTCCTTGCTGAAAACCCTTCGGTGGGTCCCCACTGCCTACAGCACCCCTTCCCACCCTTACATGTCCTACAAACCTCTCTGAGCCTGGCTCTTGCCTGCCTCTGTCTCCGCAGTTTTGGCTGTGCCCTTCCATACAACCTTGTCCCAGCCTTCTCGAGCTCTGTGCCCTTCCCTCCGCCTGGGCCCACCTCATCTGGCTGCACACCTGCCTGTCAGCCCTGCATCACCTCCTCTTGGAAGGCAGAGGCAGTGGGGTGGTGACCGCCCCCCTCCTGCAGCACCCTAGAAAACCAACACTGTGACTGCGTCAGCCCTCGAGAGCAGGACTGCATGTCATCTCTGCCTGTCACCCAGCCTGGCCTGCTCGGCTCTGAGCACACGCTTGGTGTCTGGTGAATGAGCATCCCGCGTCTGAGGCAGCTCCGCCTGGCTGCCCACGGTGCCAGGCGGCCAGGAACGGAACTCCAGTCCTGCACCAACAACAGAAGAAGCAAGTTCCCATGGCACCAGCAGCAGGTGGCCCATGCCTTTCGTATCTTTAAATGGAACCTCTGCGGGACGAGACAGGTCCAAGCTGGAGTTCTTTGGGGAACTGTGACAAGCCATTAGGCTCCAGATTAAAGAGAACACAGATGGAAAGAAAGGCACAGGTTAGGGTGTTTTTCTTTATGATTAGAAAGAAGCGAGAACTGGCTTCCAAATATAACAGAAAGGCCTCTCCCTCTGTCATATTTCAAACCTAATCTACTCCCAGACAATCTGAAGAGGTTTCCTTTTCCTTACAGGGGGAGGGGGTGTGGATTTTCGCTCACCAGATTGATTGTTTCCAGATGTTCAGAGCTCTGGGGTTTGAACAAGATTTCAGAGTAGCAGGGAGGCAGCGTCAGGGGTGGGGTGAGCAGGAGGGAGAGAGAGAAAACAGAAAGGCACCCAGAAAAGCAGAGGAACTCTTACCGTCACCTCGGTGACCATCCTTTTCCTACTGAAAACATTTGATAAGTCTAGACGGGGGGCTCCTGTGCCAGCAAAACAAAGCCCGTGCTTCTGAAACATCAGGGTGCTGCCCTCCGGGCAAGACACTCCATCTCTTGGGGAGGCTCCACGCAGAAGGCCTTCCCTGTAAAAACGTCTGAGCAACTCCAAAGGCTGGCGTTTCCATTGGAAACGCTGCCCCTTTGCTTCATGGCCACATCTGGGATGTGACAATATTTCGGAAGTAAAAGCGGGAGGAGGAGAAAGCTTGGGGACTGCCCTGTTTTGACCTCGGAGACGCTGTCCTCCAACAGCTTCTTGAAATAACAGATAATGGATGGGCTACGTTAGGAACTGAGGAACCAGAGACCTAAACGCACAGCCATCTACACTGGTTACATCACTCTGAAACCAGACTTTGCACCAGAATAAAAAATTTCCAAATCCATTGCTGATCTCGTTACAACGAAATTCACTCTCTGAATGACTTGGAATAGCAAGGAAATTTTTTCAGGTTTTTTTCCGTGCCATTCCTTTGTCTAACAACAAAACAACTTCGGCAAAGTAGGTAAAAAGTACATGAAGACATGTAACAGCTAGAGTACTGAAATATAAAATTGCTTCCAACATGTTAATAATCTTGCAACTTAATCAAGATTTTGCATTTCTTAGTTAATTCGTAAGAAAAAGAATACCCTTTGTTAATTTTTACAGGCATAAAATAAATGTAAAAACAATACTTATTTTTTCATTCAGCAGGTCTAGGTTTGTAATACTCAGAATTTTTTATACTCACACAATCAGAATAAAATTCAAAGGTGAACAAAAAATTCTTTGTTTCTTTTAAAAATATTTTTATTGATTTTTTACAGAGAGGAAGGGAGGTGGATAGAGAGTTAGAAACATCGATGAGAGAGAAACATCGATCAGCTGCCTCCTGTACACCCCCAACTGGAGATGTGCCCACAGCCAAGGTACAGGCCCTTGACCAGGCTCGAACCTGGGACCCTTCAGTCCACAGGCCGACGCTCTGTTCACTGAGCCAAACCGGTCAGGGCAATTCTTTGTTTCTTATTTGCTTTTTCTTATCCAATTTTTAGAGCTGAGTGAGTCCTCTAACTTTTTGAGTAGGAGGTATATGTTAATACATAGGTTCCTGACCACTTTCCATTCCCTTAGTAATAGCTGACTTCAGCCCTAACTGGTTTGGCTCAGTGGATAGAGCGTCGGCCTGCAGACTGAAAGGTCCCAGGTTCGATTCCGGTCAGGGGCATGTATCTTGGTTGTGGGCACATTCCCAGTAGGGGGTGTGCAGGAGGCAGCTAATCGATGTTTCTAGCTCTCTATCTCTCTCCCTTCCTCTCTGTCAAAAATCAATAAAACATATTTTTTTTAAAATAGCCGATCTCACGTGATGCTGAACGCCGGCAGGGAGTGAGTTCTCTGGTACGTGGCATGTTATTGCTCACACCAGGCAAATTAGACACCAACCAAGAATCAATAGCCTTGCTCTGCAACTTGCATGTCACAATTAAATGTTGCAGAAACTGGTGAAACATGTGAGAAAAGAATTGGTACCACTATAAAAACGAAACTGAATGCTTTAGGAAGACATGGACAAGGAGCTTTTGTCAAATTAGAAGTCAATTCGAAAGGACTCCGGGTGGGGAGAGGGAGGATTAAGAAACCTGGAGAACTTGGCACTCAGATTGCTTTGCTCTTCTCTAAAGAAACCCAAACTGGAAACGGCACCTTTGTATGAGGGGCACTTATTGTAAGAAAGACCACAGGGAATTCCTCTCAGTAGACAAATACTAAAAAAAAAAAAAAAAAAGACGAGGTATGTTGAAAGATGTCAATTAAATACCATTTGTGTATTTTAAGATAACATGTTTATGGCATGCATTACCATCCTTTTAACGACTACGTGCTCTCGATCAAGGCGGACAGGAGGGCTTGCAACAGGTGGATGGAAAATAAAGGAGCCACCCAGGGAAGTGGCGAATGGGAGAAACATACACACAGATCCGAGAAAGATCTCCCTTCGCTCCTGTTCCCTGAAGACATGAGAACTCACCCCCAGAACAGATGAGATCTTCCAACTGATGCTCTCCAAAACAACATCGCAGTGGAAGTCAGTGTTCCCGAAGGCATGGCTAAGCCTTTACACAGCTTCTCCTTCTTGCAAATAGTTAATGCTACAGAAGAACTGGGGTCTCAGCAAGCAGACGTGAAGGCAAAGGGACGCCACCATTAACGCCAGAAGATGCCCCTAACAGCTCTCTTTCGGTATCGCGAGCCTGAGCTCCCCCATCCCTGCCTGCGAGACGTGTGTTCGGCCGCCGGGGATTTGCCCCTTACCTTCTGACGCTGCTGGATGCTGGCCACGGCGTCGGGCTGGAAGTCCAGCTTGTCTGTGCGGCAGAGTTTCCAGTAGAGGATGATGACGATCGCCATGACCACCAGCACGGGGATGACCACGCCGACGATGACCCAGAGGCTGTTGTTCTGGGACTCTGGCGACGGCCGCTGCACCCTGTCCACGGCTGCGGGCAAGGAAGGAAGGTCTCTCAGTGACAGGTTCCCGGGACAGCCCTTCTGGGCAGGGAGCGTGCTTCTCCTAGGAGACACCTGGGAAGTTCCTGTCACTTCAGCCCAAGACAGAGGATTAAAGGCTATGATCTCCTGAGGACAGGAAATGCGACCAAGTCAACAAGCACAATGCAGACGATTACAGGGCGGATGGGTTAGGGGTCACGGTGAGAGACGGGGTGTGCCTAAAGCAGCACGGCTAATTCAGTGGCAAAGCTAGGTTAACGCCAGATATCCTGGCTTTCTGTCTATCCTACCTGCGGCCCCTCAATTCTCACTGCAGCAATGCTTCCATACCAAAAAGTAGAAATCCTAAATAGAGGCTACGAGCCCTGCCTTATCTCCTCACCGGTGTCTCTCCCTAAACCCTTGAAACGTAGCTTTTAATCAAAATTGAGTTACCTTAAGTACATGGAACAACAAACTACTATTTCTCTGTCTCCAAAATCAATAAAAATTTTTAAAAATTAAAAAACAAAAAAAACAAAATTGAGTTACTTAAGGCACCAGCTGTCAATTTTAAAATCGTATTAAATCATTGCCTTTCTCGCTCCCCAGGCATCTTGGCAGCTGCTCTTGGTTGGAGGCCACCCCATATCCAAAGCAGGAAGATGGTGGCCACAAAGAAGACAGTTCCTGGAGCCGATCAGCTCTAGGTTCCAACACGTTCTGAAGTGGCCAGTACGTGCTGGGGTACAAGCAGACTCTGAAAATGACAAGCCAAAGTGAAACTGGTTGTCCTCGCCAGCAACACCCAGCCTTCAGGGGACCCGAAGCAGAGGCTACGCCATGCTGCCCACAGTGGCAGTAAGACCGACCTGGGCACGGCGTGTGGAAAACACTAGATCCGGGTGGTTCTGAAATCATTTGAAGCACACCAGGACAGCTGGGTGAAAAGCAAGTCGTGCAAAACTGTTCTTGAATAAAACTGGTCAGAGCTTGTTTTTAAAGCAATGACAACACTGAAGTAAAATGAAGTCAAGCTTACTTGGAACCCACCCTTCCTGCCACCCCAGCCCAGCCGCCCATCTTCCACGGCCTTAGACAATTACAGTTCAATTACTCTGTCTTCCTCAATTTCCTTCACCAGCTCCTTCCCCTAACCCTGCCTCCCTACTCATCCCTCAGAGGACCCAGCTTTCTTCCAGCTCAGGTTCCAGTCACCAGGCTCAGAAAACCAAAATACCCCTCCCTCTGTGCTCAACCTCCTCACCCACTGGGGCTGACTCATAACCTCCTCTCCAGGACATCACCTTTGCCTTTTGTCTGAACTGTGTCTGTCTTGCAGGCAGGACCTCACTATTGCTCTAAGATGTATTTTATTACATAAATGTACCACGTTGATGCACTAGACTACCTTACTCATCCATATGGTCATGGCTCTGAGTCTCATCTTCTCAAATACATCACAGTTGTCATGGGCAGGGACCACACTTTGCGCCCTTTTCACATCCTCGAATGCAGTGGTTCTCAACCTTCTGGCCCTTTAAATACGGTTCCTCATGTTGTGACCCAACCATAAAACTATTTTCGTTGCTGCTTCATAACTGTAATGTTGCTACTGTTATGAATCGTAATGTAAATATCTCATATGCAGCACGTATTTAGGCGACCCCTGGGAAAGGGTCGTTCGACCTCCAAAGGAGTCGCGACCCACAGGTTGAGAACCGCTGCAGTGGTTAGCACATGCCATGGGATCGAAAGGTTTCTGCTCAAGGATGTAACAACACAAACGGTTCTCGGTGCTGCTTTAAGTTTGGGTTGAGGCTCCGGAGAGAGTGAGGAGGAGGAATCAGCCCTCTGCAGCAGCGGTCGCCAAGCTCTCGGACCTCACAGACCACCAGCGGTCTGCGAACCGGTGATTGGCAGCCGCTGCTCTAGAGCACATGCACTGACGGAGGCCCGAGTTCCAGAGCCGAGCCTACACGGGGAACAGAAAGGTAACAGAGTGGTAAAAATCTGCACCTTTAAATCTGGCCTAAATATAGCTCATTTTGCATGAAAACAACAATCAATATAGAAGGAAGGACAGAATCCCACTGAGAGGCTGGGACGACTAGGTGTTCTTTTTAGTCCTAACCTAGTGAAACCCTGTGAGAGGCATAGCTGATCACAATGAGACCCGGACCCAGGGCCCACAGCGACCTCAGGCTGGCCCTGGGATTGGACAGGGATTCCAGTCCCAGGACTGTTACCCTTGTGGTTTTCAGCACGAAAAGGAGGAAAGAGAGGTGCAAAGAAAAACTACCGCCACAGGTGGAAGTGGGCTTGAAAGCTGCCCATACCCTACCACAAGCCACCTTTGTTTTTAAGTATTTTTATTGATTTGAGAGAGAGAGAGAGAGAGAGAGAGAGAAATATTAATGTGAGAGCGAAACATCGATTGGCTGCCTCCTGCATGCCCCTGCTGGGGCCTGAGCCTGCAACCCAGACATGTGCGCTGACTGGGAACCAAACCAGCAACCTTCCGGTGCTTGAATGACGCCCAACCAAGTGAGCCACAGCAGCCAGGACCAATTCATCTTCTTAAAAAGTGAAGTGTTTCTCTGGAGGGGGACACTCCGCGGACAACCAGGAATGTCATATATGGAAAAACAATGTAAGTACGTGCTTTATTTTTTCTCGCTGCTTTGAAATAGAACACACTAACATGCAATTATATCTCAAATACACACTCTGCCAATGGCTATTTGCTTTAAGTCTTCCATGATCTCTTATAAAATGGAGAAAGGGTGCCCATTAGCCCTCTTCCTGGTTAGTGTCCAGGGACAAGTATGGATTTCATGAAGAATCTTGTATTGCTGAAAATCATTTCAAGCCCTGACCGGTTTGGCTCAGTGGATAGAGCGTCGGCCTGCGGACTGCAAGGTCCCAGGTTCGATTCCGGTCAAGGGCATGTACCTTGGCTGCGGGTACATCCCCAGTAGGAAGTGTGCAGGAGTCAGCTGATCGATGTTTCTCTCTCATCGATGTTTCTGACTCTCTATCCCTCTCCCTTCCTCTCTGTAAAAAATCAATAAAATATATTTTTTTAAAAAAATCATTTCAAAGCTGTAATTTTAAAACTGCCTTTATTACCCACATATTTGCTCTACAGAGTTTTCCAATGTTCTCTGATGCTGAGTCCCTTCTAAACATTTACCTCCCCTTTAATGTTGGGAGCAAGTATAGCTGAGCTTTTAAAGGAATTGCTCTCAGGATCGTAAAGGAAAAATAGTCACATTAAAATAGCAGTCTGATTCATAAAGGTATATTTAGAGAGAAAACCACTCTTCTGTGCCACTCCTTTTCTTAATTTCAAATACCCCAAACCTGTGAGTTGGAAAAAAGTACTGAGAGCAGCCTTTGCCAGGGGACAGGGGCCTTGTATCTTCCAAAAATAATAAAGGAATATCAAAATAACCTCTTTCCAAATAGGGGAGCGGTGTGAGGCTAGGGTGGGAGGCAAACAGGATTGAAGAAGGTGAGGCTCAAGGGCTTCTTTGTGTTGAAAGACCCAGAAGGAAGCCAACAAGTGCAGAGGGCACCGCCCGGCTTCCTGTGTGACTCACTGTCCCCACCAACGTTCAAAATGACATGTAAGATTTTGGAATAAATACAGAGAAAACACGTTATTTTACATAAGACCAATTTTTGAAAAGAGAAATAGGACCGGAGTACGGGAAAAAGTGTTAATGTTAACTTACAAACTATAACGCACTAGTAGAATGCTATGAATACAAAATACTAGGTAGAAAAAATAGCAGCGAAGGCCATCACCACAAGCAACTGAAATAAAGGTCTTTTCAAATACATTCTAACATCTTATGTAAGTGCCATTCAATAACACGGGTGTAAGACATAGGTCTACTACAGCCACATAAGAATGCTTTAAACTCAGAGTTCACTGTCAGGAAAAGTCTGGCCTTTGAGCACAGCACAGCGCAGCGCAGATGGCTACTCAGGGGCCAAGCCTCAGGCACTTACGCTGGGCTACAGCGCCTTGAATTCGGTAACCCAAGATAATGGCTGCTCTCTGGATGTCTATCTTATTGATCAGGTCTGAAGACTTGACTGCACTGAGTCTTTCTCCATCTTGATCCTCCACAAAGTAGATGAGCTGCACGGGATCGTCATCTCCCTCCAGCCGCGACACGTTTACCACCTGAAAGACAACGGACACCATTGGCATGTTAGAAGCTCATGTGTCCAGATGCCCTTTCTCTGGGCACTCAACCTTGACCGTATTATTCAGCATTTAGTCATCCTCATCGTAAGCTTCTTATATTATTTCAGGTTCCAGAATCCCTACAATGCTCTCCTGATGGGCAGAGGGACCGTTAAAATGAAAGTTCCTCAGCCCTAGCCGGTTTGGCTCAGTGGATAAAGTGTCGGCCTTCGGACTGAAGGGTTTCGGGTTCGATTCGGGTCAGGGGCACGTGCCTGGGTTGTGGGCCCAATCCCCAGTGAGGGTTGTGCAGAGGGCAGCCTATCGATGACTCTCCCGCATCATTGATGTTTCTATCTCTCTCTCCCTCTCCATTCCTCTCTGAAATAAATAAAAATATTTTTAAAAAATAAATAAATAAAATGAAAGTTCCTCTGTGTAGACTAATAAAGGCACTTCGGAAACTCAAAGGCTTCTCTGAGACAAAGGCCAGGAGGGTGCACAGACCACAGGCTTGCCAGTCTGGGGATCTACCAAGAAGTTCCAATGTGTCATGAGAGGATGCTCCTGTCCTCATAGCATCAACCACAAAGGAACTATTAGTGGTTCTATCGAATCGCTTCTTGAATCTGTTAGTATTTTCTCTCTGTTCTTCTGGGGCAGGGCTTCTCAACCGAGGTACTATTGCCATTTTTGTCCAGATAATTCTTAGGCGTGAAGGTCTGTACCAAGCACTATTAAGACATTTAGAAGCATCCCTTCCCTCTACTTGCCAGAAGCCAGAAGTAACAGCCATGCCCTCCCTCACCAGTTGTGACAAGCAGAATGTCTCCAGGTAGTGCCAAAATGTGCCCTGGGGGGAGCAAAATCATCACAGTTTGAGAACCACTGCTCTTGGGATAAAAACTCTCATACATTCTTTAAGATTCCACTCTCAATAATGGATAGATCATTCAGAGAATCAATAAGGAAACAGAAGATTTGAACAACACTATAGAACAAAGAAATCTAAGAGACATACACAGAAAATTACATCCAACGGCAGAATACACATTCTTCTCAAGTGTACAAAGAACAGTTTCTAGGCTAGACCATATACTAGGCCACAAGAATAGTCTCAACAAACCCAAGAAATTTTATCAAGTATCTTTTCAGACCACAATAGTGAAACTAAAATCAGTAATAGAAGGAAAGCTGGAAAATTCACAAATAGGTGGAAATTAAACAACACACTCCTGAAAACAACCAATGGACCAAAGAAAAGATCAAAAAATAAGAAAATATCTTAAAACAAATGAAAGCAGAAACACAACATACCAAAACTTATGAGATGCAGCAAAAACAGTTATAATAATGTTTATAGCTGTAAATGTATACACCATGAAAAAGAAATACCGTATTTTCTGGCATATAAGACGACTTTTTAACCCAGGAAAATCTTCTCAAAAGTGCAGACAAAACTGCTGAAATGGAAGAAATGGTAGAGGGAGAAAGTAGAGGAGGTAGTTGAGTCACTTCTCTCACTAGCCTTCTCATTATTTGAGGAGGTTTTTGAGATTTTCCTGGGTTAAAAAGTCATCTTATATGCCGGAAAATACGGTATCTCAAATAAGCAATCAATTTACAACTCAAGGAACTAGAATACGAAGAAAAAACTAAGCCCAAAGTTAGCAGAAAGAAATAATAAAGATTATAGCAGAAATAAATCAAATAGAGAACAGGAAAACAATAGAAGAGATTAACAAAATGAGTTTGTTCTTTGAAAAGATAAACAAAAATTAACAAACATTTAGCTACACTAACCAAGAAAAAGTGAGAGTTCTCAAAAATTATAAATGACAGAGGAGGTATTACAATATATACCACAGAAATGGAAAGGACCAAAAGAGACTACTATAAATAATTATACACCAACCAACTGTACAACCTAGAAGAAATGGATTAATTTCTAAAACCATGCAAACTAGCAAAACCAAGTCATGAAGAAACAGAATATCTGAACAAACCAGTAACAAGTAAAGAGATAGAATAATAATAATAATAAAAAATCCCAACAGAGAAAAGCCCAGGACTAGAGGGGTCTCACTGACAAATTATACCAAACATTTAAAAAGAGTGAACACTAATCCTTCTCAAAAATTTCCCAACAATTGAAGAGGCAGGACCACTCCCAAGCCTATTTTATGAAGCCAATATTATCCTGATACCAAAGTCAGGTAAGGACACTATCAGAAAAGTAAACTAAAGATCAATATATCCAATGAACATACGAAGAGATGCAAAGTTTCTCAACAAAACACTAGCAAACCAAATTCTACAGCACATTAAAAGGTTTATACACCATGATTAAGCGGGCTTCATCCCTGAGAAGGAAGGATAGGTCAATCACCTTGCATTTCAGGGATGGGTCAACATTTGCAAATCAATAAGTGCGATACATCACTTTAATGTCTGAAAGATAAAAATCAAAATTATTCAATAGAAGTAGAAATAGCATTTGACAAAATTCAACATTCATTCATGATTTTAAAAAAACTTTCAACAAATCGAGTATAGAAGGATCATACCTCAACATAGTAAAGGCCATATATGACAAATCCATAGCTAACATCATACTCAATGATGAAAGGTTGAAAACTTTTTCTCTAAGATCAGGAACAAGACAGGGACACCTACCTACTCTCACCACTCCTATTCAGCACACTACAGGAAGGCCTAGCCACAGCAATCAGGCAAGAAAAAGAAATAAAAGGTATCCAAATCAGAATGAAAGACGTAAAATTGTCTCTGCTTGCAGATGACATGATCTTACATATTTAAAAAACCCTAAAGACTCTACCAAAAAACTATTACAATTAATAAATGAATTCTTAAATTTGCAGGATACAAAATCAACACAATGAAATTAGTTATGCTTCTATAAACTCACAATGAAATATCTGAAAAAGAAATAAAGGAAATAGTGCCATTCACAATAGCATCAAAAATAAGAAAGTACTTAGGATAAATCTAGCCAAGCAAGTGAAAAATATGTACACTAAAAATTGTAAAACATTGATGACTGAAGAAAACACAAATAAATAGAAAGATACCCATGTTCACATAAAAGAACTATTATTGTTAAAATATTAGTCCATATTATCCAAAGGAGAGATTCAGTGTAATCCCTATCAAAATTCCAATGGCATTTTTTACAGAAATAGAGAAAATAATCCAAAATTTTATATGGAACCACAAAAGACCCTGCTGACAAAGAAGCCAAGAATACTCAATGGGAAAAGACAGTCTCTTTGATTAATAGCGTTAGGAAAACCGGATATTCACATGCAAAGGAATAAAACTGGACCACCTATCTTATACCACTCAAAAAATTAGTTCTTAATAGAAAGACTTAAGTGTAAGACCTGAAACCATGAAACTGCTAGAAGGAAACAGTGAAAAAAGCTCAACACTGGTCTTGGCAAAGATCTTTTAGATATGAGACCCAAAGCAACAAAAGCAAAAATAAATAAGTGGAACTACATCAAACTGAAAAGTTTCTACACAGAAAAATAAACAATCAACAAAAATGAAACGGCAGTTCTATGGAATGTGAGAAATATTTGCAAATCATATATTGATAAAGGTTTAATATTCAAAGTATACAAGGAACTCATTCATCTCAATAGCAAAAAAAAAAATATTTTTTAATAGACGTTTTTCCACAGAAGACATAAAAATGCCAACAGGTATATGAAAAGGTGCTCAAACATCTTAGTCATCAGGAAAATGCAAATCAAAACCACCACAAGAGGTACATCTACACAATGGAATACTATGCTGCTGTAAAAAGGAAGGAGTTCTTAGCATTTGCAGGAGTATGGATGGAGCTGCTAAGTGAAATAAGCCAGTCAATGAAAGAAAAATACCACATGTCCTCACTCATCTATGGATAATAATAACCATTATAAACTGGTGAACAAAAATAGATGCAAAGGCAGAGCAGCATCAAACAGACTGTCTAATTACAGCAACAAGGACAGGAACATTGGGGGGGAGGGGTAACAGATCAGCCAAGGGACTTTTGGTGCATGCATTTAAGCACAAATAATGGACACAAAACACTGGGGGGTAGGGGAGGCGGGCGGAAGGGCAGGGGAAAAAAGAGATATATATACCAATCTTTGTAAAACTTTATGTAATAAAAAAAAAATAAATAAATAAAAATTCAAAAAAAAAAACAAACCACCACAAGATATCACCTCATACCTGTTAGAATAACTAATGTCAAAAAACAAGAGGTAAGTGTTGATAGAATGTTATAAAAAAGGGAGCCCTAGTGCACTGCTGGTGGGAACATACACTGGTACAGCCATTGTGGAAAATAGTATGGCAGTTCCTCCAAATTTTAAAAATAGAACTACCAAATGATCCAGCAATTATACTTCTGGGTAAATATCCAAAGGAAACAAATTCACTATGTTGAAGAGATATCTGTACCCTCATACTCACTGCAATACTATTCACAACAGCCAAGACATGGAAACAACGTAAGTATGTATGTATGGGAAAGAGAATGTAGCATACATAAAAAATGGAATAATATTCACCCATAAACATGGCAGGAAATCCTGCCATTTATAACAACATGGGTGGACCTTGATAGCATTATGTTAGGTGTCATAAGTCAAAGACATGTACTGTATGATCTCATCTATATGTGGAATCTTAAAAAAAAAAAAAAAAAAAAAAAAAAAAAAAGGCAACTCATAGAGTGGATTGGTGGCTTCCAGAAGCTGGGCTTGAGGGAAATGGGTAAAGGTTGTCAAAGGGAACCAACTTCCAGTTATATGTCTGGGGATCTAATATACAGCATGGAGAATGCAGTTAATGATATTATGCTGTATACTTAAAAGTTGCTAAGAGAATAGATCTTACATGTTCTTACCACACACACACACACACACACACACACAAAAGTAACTGTGAGCAATGGCTGTATTAACTAACCTTATTGCGGTAATCATTTCGTAATATATATACTCATGTCACATCATTACATTGCACACCTTAAACTTACACAATGTCCTACATCAACTGTATCTCAATCAAGCTGGAAAAAAATTCTCATAAATACATAATTTGCCAGATCAAATAGTACTTTGATTTGTTCCAAAATCTGTATCTCTCTGGTGTCCAGGGTAGTCCTTTACATTAGCACTTCAGAAATTGGTACATTTGCTAGGTCACAGTTTTACATAAATGGAGCTTTCTAGTCTGTTGCTATTTCTCTTATTAATATGCAACAATTTTATTGCGCATTCAGACTCCAGCAGAACGCCGACTGATGTCCTGAGTAAGTGATCCACCGTGACTCCGAGCCCTCTATTTCAGACACGCAATTAGAATCTTTGGTCTCTGCACCTGCTCTTGGCAAAAGAGCTGCCACTTTTCTGGCCACGTGAGCAGAGCCTTAACACTGCTTCGCACTCCAGACACAGCTGCTGGACTCCTCACCACTGGAAACTTCTGGCCCATCAACAACTTCATGATTTCACTGCGAACACCTTCTTATATAAAGACCCTTAACAACACGGGTCCAAACCCTCACCCCTGGGGAAACCGTTCTTCATGCCTCTCCATCCTGAGGTGTGCTCATCTGTCCTGCCCTCTGCTGGGTGTTCCTAGGCCAGTTCCCCGACCACTTCTGTTCCCTAACCACCAATGGTATTAATTTCTATTAGCCTTCAGGGTGACTATTAACCAAGGGCTACTAAAAAACAAGTCAACTAGGGGGATGGAGTTGTCGGAGTGTTGGGAGTCAATCGGGGAAAAAGGAGACTTATGTAATACTTTAAACAATAAAAAAAAAAAAAAAAACACTAAAAAGCAAGATGATTACAGTCAGTAAAAGCTAATTCCAGCATCTTTTCTGAGTAACCTCTTATCAGACTCATAGCTGGAACCCATGAAACCATGGTGTGATAGAGTCATTTTGTGCAATATTTTCAATCTCACTTTAAAAATTATTTTCTGGCTGCCCCGCCGTCTGGCCCCCGCAGACCCACTGCCCACTATCGACCAATCTGCCCGGCGCTCGCACACACCACGTCTGGTTCCTCCGGTGTCACCGCTATGAAGAGAGTGGTTCACAGCCGGGCCCGACCGCACGGAGGTTTCCCAGGCAGCGGCAGACCTGAAACAGGCCTGTCTGCAGAATGCTGACCTCCTGCGGACGGCAGTCTTCACGCACCACTCCCTTCAGACCCCAGAAAGCTTGTTCCTTTTTGCAGTAAAATGAATTCTGAAGGTGTTCTAAACCACTCTTCTTGAACTGGTGAATGTTCAGAGAAGTATACCTGAAGCCTGTACAAAAACCTTACCCTGTAACATGTGTCATACTATACAAACTTCTGCTTTTGTCCGTCCTTAACTTCTACCTCTCTGAACTTTCATGAATTTCTATTTCACAAGAATGATTGTTTTATATACACTGGCAGAAGCATACAAATAAAATACTTAGTATAAAAATTATTTTCTGATTAAAATCACATGTTCACTATAGAAACTGCATGTTCATTGGAGACATTTGGAAAAGCACGAAGGAAAATATATAATGAATAAAATGAAAATCACCTCAAATTCAACCAACCAAAGAAAATCAATGTAAATATTTTGGCATATTTCCTTCCATTACTTTTTTCATGGGTTTTAAATTAACATTTGGATTAAATGGCATACGTTCTTTTATAACCTCTCTTCACTTGAAGATTTTTCCATATTGCTCACTAATTCTAAAAAAGACGATGGCTGCACAATATTCCAACATATAAAAAGTCACGACAATTTATTTACCCATTCCCCAAATGCTGGACATTTAGATTGTTTTAATACTTCCACTTTTGCAAATATGTCTGGAGTCCTGTGCTCTGCATGCAAGTCCTTGTCTCAGATGCAGATGAGCAGCAGGGCCCAGTTTCTAAGCAACCCATGAGATGGCACCGTTACCATGGGGTGGCTTGGTTAACATTCACAGACCCAATATTCGTTATGGAGCCCTCCAATCTAAGGCAGCACCTCATCATGTCATCTGATGGTGCTTTATAACTGCTTTATTCTGTGCATTTATTAACCTCTACCTAGACCTTGAGTTCTGTGAAGCCACGATTACTGAATAAGGCCCATCTTTTATAATTTATTTTCATTTTTACTTATTTCATATTCACATGTATTTATTTGTTTTATAGTCATATTAATTACTATAATATTACTCTCAATTTTTTTAGTTTTTTAAGTTCCTCTGTATTCTTTTTTTTTTTTTTTTTTTTAATCCTCACCCAAGGATATTTTTCCATCGATTTTTTTTTTTTAATACATCCCTATTTATTTCAGAGAGGAAGGGAGAGGAAGAGAGAGAAACATCAGTGATGAGAGGGAATCATTGATTGGCTGCCCCCTGCATGCTGGTCTGAGCCCACAATGCAGGCATGTGCCCTTGACCGGAATTGAATCTGGGACCCTTCGGTCCACAGGCTGACGTTCTATCCACTGATCCAAATAGGCTAGGGCAAGTTCTTCTATATTCTATTGCATTTGGCAAAGGAACTATTTTAGAAACCTAACCACCACCTCTGTGGGAGGGGAAATAAAGAACAATGCTTACAGGGGGAAACCTGGTAAAAGAGTTGGGGGACAATGATGCCAGCTCTAAGCCAACAATCCCCCTCCAACCCAAGCATCAGTTCTCCATTCTTCTCTCTAATGCTCCTAAACCATCAACCTCCCCACCTCGACATGTCTGGGTTCCACCCTGGTTTCCTGTCTGGAATGCTGCGGTTCTAAATATCCCATTTTCCTAGCTCTACAAGCAGCAGTTGGTAAAGGAAAAATCCAAAATAACATTAATGCACATTGAGATGGAATATAATTCAGTCCCAACCTCCAACTCACTGTGAGCCTGTGCACTTTAAAATGGGTCACTTTTTGACTCAAATGAATCTGTCATTTGTAAGCTCGCTGCCAAGTTACAGGGTGAAGAACATCTGGGCAATATGAGACCACCAGGGGTGACAGGAGAAGGAGCTAGAATAGAGGGCAGAACCTTTTCCTCTTTCCGATCTCTTATGGCCTGTTCCTGATTAATGGTTCTCTCTACGATGCGATGAGTAACATTACCATTCTACAACTGATTACATTCTGGGTATTAACAAATTGCTTTTGGAAAAATAAGGTCATCTGATGGCATGGCAATCCACCAACACAATTCTTCCACTGTGCTCCCCATTAGATCCATTCCTGTACCAACCACTTACTGAGGACTTGGGAAATATTTGTCTACCAGGAGTCCTCAAACTTTTTAAACATGGGCCAGTTCACTGCCCCTTAGACCGTTGGAGAGCCGAACTACAGTTTAAAAAAAAAATAACTATGAACAAATTCCTATGCACACTGCACATATATTTTGAAGTAAAAAAAACAAGGCGGCAAAAACACCTGGTGGGCCGGACAAATGTCCTCGACGGGCGGCATGTGGCCCGCGGGCCGTAGTTTGAGGGCCCCTGGCTAGACTCTAGTTGAACTGAAATGCTACCCTATTCAGTTGCCACCTTACTATAGCAATCCACCTCAGTCAGAATCTTCTCCTTTGCGTGAAAATACGGGACAGTGTTAGCCTGCTCTCTCTCCTCCCCTCCTCCTCTGCCTCCCCGGGTACCTGCACCACGCTGTTCCCGGCAGCCACAGTGGCCCTTCTCCACACCCGCCTCCGGGTGGAAACCTCACTCAGCAGCTGGGCCAGTTTGCGCTCCATCTCAGCTTGAAACACTTCATTCTGGAGCTGCTTCTCAACGACGCCCAGGAGCACTACATTTAAATGGAAACACACACACAGGCCCCGCAGTGAGTTAGCGGTGGCAGAAAAAAAACAGGTGAGTGTATGAGAGAAAGTAGCATAGGGTAGCTGTAAAATGCCAATCCCTAGAGCAGCGATTTTCAACCTTTTTCGTCCCAAGGCACACAGAAACTAATGATTGAAATTCTGCAATATGGCAATCGGAAAGAAAAAATTAGTGTCATTTTGATTCATTCACACCAGATGGCTATTGTTGTGTTGGCTGTTGTCAGTTTTTTACTTGACAATCTAAGGGAAAAGAGGTCAGTGCCCCTGACTAAATAGCATGGATACTGCAGGTTTTAAAAATTCTCGCGACGCCCAGGTTGAAAATGGCTGCCCTAGAGAGGAGACATTAAAAAGGGGGAAAGCGAGGGAGAATCCCAGAAGTGCTGCCCGTGGGTCTTGTCTGCAGTTCCCAGCTCCACATGTTACAAGGACCGGTGTGGCCAGAAGTCCCAGACACTCAGCAATGCACGGGGGCTTTGGGGTGAAGAGGGCCTGCACAAGATCAAACATTTTGTCTGCACTTATTTCCAAGGTTTCTGGAAATGGTTTAAGTCCATAGCTCGTCTCATAAACTGACTCAAGATAAGGTGCCTGTCTTCAGACATCTGCTGTCAACGAGATTATCTAAGCAGACAATCTGCCAGGTTTTCTGTTCAGCCAGCACTGGCTCAAATCCCCTGAGACAGGACCACGGGCAAGTCACTGAACCGCTATGAAAACTATCTGGAAAACGAGCCACGGTACCAGGCAGAGGTGGGGCCTTCACATGGGATGTTGCATGTGAAGGAAGGAGGACTTGCAGGTACGGGGATGCATACCCAGTGGCTGTCACTATCTATGTGCTTCCTCCCATGACTAGCTCCTCACGGTGCTGCTCAAACATGGGCACCAATGAGCAGGTTATAATCGCTTACACTTCGATATAACCAGGTGAAAGTCTCATTTGCCAATGCCATAGCTGTAAATATCTGACCCAGGTCTCCAAGCCTTTAAAAAAGGCTTCTTATTGGCTCACCGAGTTACCTTCCTTGTCCTTATAAAACCTAACAAATAAGACTTTTAGAGAAAAAAAGAAGAAGAAAAAAATATATATCTTTGCTTCAGAACCTCGTCCTATTCTGGGTCAGAATACTGTCAATTCCTATTAGACTGCCCTGGACTTGCTATGTGAATTTCAGAGAGCGCCAACCCTTTCTGGGCCATAACTCAGTGGGACACGTTCCACAGTCAAATCTGAATCCCTTTCTCATTCATTCTTTGCCAAGAATTGAAGGTACACTTTGCCCTGAATTTAGGACTGAGAAACAGGAAAGGCGGCATCATTCTTAATAGCCCTGCACAGACTTCTTATGATTACAGTTCCCAAAATACGGTGTTACGTTGAACATACCTGTTCTTACCCACGAGGACTTCAACAACTGAGACAGGTTGAGCTGCGGGTACTGGAAGGCTACAGAAAGGGAAGGAGACAAATCTGTAAAAAACATGCTTGCCACAGTCAGAAAGGAAACACTGGGTAAGTCACAAGAGACTGCCTTTCCTATGAGTTAGCACTAAATATGGAAGAAGACGACGCCCGACCGGTGTGAAGGTGTGGACAGTAAGCAGGCTCGGAGCATATTAGTTTCACGGAGAAAGAGGCACAAAACGAAATGAAGAAGGGCTTGCTCCAGTGACATCGTGGGACACTGCGTCTCAGGATCACCCGCACCGTCCCCTTGAAAAGCCACTGCTCCAGAGCAGTGAGTTTTCACACTGTGTTCCTCGGGGCCCTGGGTTCCCCAGCAGTTGACTCAGGGCCAAGCGACCCTTGTCTGACCTCGTGGGACAGGCCTGGCATACACCCATTATCCAGTATATTATTTTACCCACATCTTCACACACACAGCTGAAAGTTGCTCAATGAAAACAACGATTATATCCCTGTCTACTGCTTCATTTGACAAGTTATCCTTTAGTATTTAATTAACGGTACACTAAATACATGAAGAATCACTAGACCATTTGGCTGTTCCATTTTGATGTTTGTTTGTTTGTTTGTTTGTTTGTTTTGTGGCCTGACTTCAACTCTGGAATCTACTGCTTTTTTGTTTTGGAAGTAAATGTCTCTTCCACCCCTAACCCCCTGCATTTGCACTGTGAATCTAATTTGCACTGTGAATCTAAAAGTTTTGTTTTTTTTTAAGTGTCACTCTTTTGGGGGTCTAGTTTTATGGGCTTTGACAAATGCATAGAGTCATGTAACCACCACCACAATAAAGACATAGAACAATCTCATCGCCCCGCCCCAAATTGCCTCATGCTACCCTTTTTGTGATCTAGCTTTCCTCCCACCCCTCACCCCTGGCAACCAGAGATGTTCTCCACCCTCTTTTCACCTTTTGCAGAACTGGCCTAATCTTTAATAGCACCCCATTCCTCTGAACAGAGCAAAAAACCAAGGCCTCGGCTGAGGAGGGCTCTGGAGGCCCACCCTGGCTTGATTCTGAGACGTTCCAATGGTATCTGGTTTATGTTCTGAATTTCAGCTAAACATTTCATTTGAGAAAAAGCGGGCCACCAACAAAATGCTCGCAGCCGCGTTCCCAGCGCTGTCCAGGAGAGCAGTACTCACGTTCGGCGATCTGGAGCACCGGGTACCCCAGATAGAAACTGAACTCCACCACACTCAAGTTCCTGAGCAGCTCGCTCACTTGCGTCCCATTCCAGAAGCCCTGCGTGCCTTTAACAGCAAAGACGATATTCACGGGGCCCCGGCGAGGCGCCGCCCTGGGAGAGCCCACAGTGATATTCAGGATCTGAAAGAAGAAAGTCAGAAGCAGCCTCTAAAATACATGAAATGGAGCATGTCCATGAAAGCTTGACTATGATCTCTCTCCTACAATTTCTCATCGATTTTTTTTTTCCCAAAAAGAGAGAACATTTTTAGCCCCAGTCGTGTGGCTCAGTTGGTTGGAGCATTGTCCTGTACACCAAAAGGTTGCAGGTTCAATTCCTGGTCAAGGCATATACCTAGGCTGTGGGTTCAATCCCTGGTAGGGGACGTGTACAGGAGGCAATTGAGTGATGTTTCTCTTTCACATCAATGTTTCTCTCCCCGCCTCCCCCAAAATCAATAAACATATCCTTGGATGAGGATTTAAAAAGGAAAAAAAAAGGGAACATTTTTAGAGGAAGAGTAATGGGTTTCAATGGCCTAGTTCCCTTTGCAACCCTCAGGATAGTGAAAATGTTTTTTACATTAAGTGATGAACGAAGCACATGTATCAATCTATAGTCCCTTCCTCCCCTCCCACCCTAGACTGCACAGAAAGAACAATAAAGCTGAACAAAGAAGTGTAAGTCCATAACAGCACTGAGAACGGAAGAAAACCTGAGATTCTGTCAAATTTCTGGAAAATGGAGGACATCCTGATACAAACCAGGACGGAGCGACCAAGACCCAGAACACACACAGGCACAGGCTCCACAGTTGGGATCCAGAAGAACCAAGAGTCTGCTGCCATAATTAATTAAAGGCTGTGTGCCCAGAAGCCCAGTCAATTTCCTCCCTCCTCTCTCCTTTCTAATAGCCACACCCAGGCCAACGCAGAGATGCTAACAGCAGCCAAGTCTCCACCAAAATAGCTCAAAGCACTGCTCCCTAAGGACAATGAGCTCCCTGCCTGAGAAGACCAAAAGATTTCACCAAAGGTCAGATCCCTAAGCAAGGGTTGGGTAGTGCTCATAGGAGACAAAGAAGGAGAGACCATGAAAGAAAAAGCAGCTCTGCCTTGGAAAATACAAACATGCTCTATCCCAGGGCACAATTTCCTTATCTTGCACTGGTGGCAGGGGTCCCAGTCTGCTGTTTCTGACCACTCATGGCCCCAGAGAGAAGCCCACTGCCAACAGAATCTGCCCAGTGCCCAGTGCTCCACTGAATCTCCCATCGGGACACAAGGCTGACACAGAAACAGACCCAACAGCGGAAGGGGAAAGCCAAATGAGCTGCCAAAATTAACCACCTGCTCCTTCATTCCAACACCAAATAACCAATGGTCTCTAGGCATTTACAGAAAACTGATAGCATAAAAGCAAAGAATCAAGATTGACACAGTACAATGACTGCAAAGAAAATAAAGATAACCTAGCAAACAGAAGACAACTTTATTTTTAAAATATAATTGTACTGATTTCAGAGAGGAAGGGGGAGAGAGGAAGAGAGGGAGGGAGGGAGAGAGAGAGAAACGTCAATGATGAGAGAGAATAATAAATAAGATCAAGCCCACAACCCAGGCATGTGCCCTGACTGGGAATTGAACCCAAAGACAACTTTTAAAAAAACTCCAATGTCCTCAGAGACTTTCAAGGTGACATTATATGCTCATATGAGATAATCCTGCATCATTGCAGGATAGGCTGAAATAAAAAAATTTTATGAAGGAGCAAAGAACAATGAAAAAGTGATGCCTGAAAGAAAATTCAATAGAGAGATTGAGCAACATAATAAACACAACTGAAGAGTAAACGAATGACCTGAAGGAAAAAGTTTAGAAAATCTGTAAAAATTATAAAAGAGATTAAAAATATAAGAAGTATGAAAAGTGAACCCAGGAGCACCACAATCCATTACTACGAATTCCAGAAAGAGAACACAAAGAAGATGGAGGGGAAAATATCAAAGAAATAGAAAAATATCAGCAGTTTCCATATAATACATACAAAGCCTGTTCTTTGATTAGTAGCTAGCCTTTCTGTTTTTAAAAGAAGCAGCCTTCCTGGTATGCCACAATAGTTTATTGAGGCATTATCTCCACTGGATATACTATTAATTGATATGGTTCCTTTTTAAAACATTCTTAAATCTCCTGCATATTTTCATCTCTCCTCAGCTCACCATATCTGAGCTCCCTGGTTATGCTACTCCAATGGCAAGGAAAGAGATCAACCCACATCAACATGAATGGACTTTCCTCCACTGGAGGGAATTAACAAGGGTTAACTGCAGCTCCAAAGAAACATGAAAGGAGCCTCTTTAGAGGCTACAGCACCTTGTTCTGCATCCAGTGCTGTTCTTACCTGCACCGTGAGGTTATACGTGCCCTGGTGGTGTTTCCTCACTTCAGAGAGTGCTATCATCAAGCCTTTCTCGATGCGCTGGGTGAAGTTGCAGAAGCCAGTATCCACACTAGGAGGCACAAACTGAAGGACTGAAAGAAATCACAGGCCCATGAACAAGGCATTTCTTTAGTATCAAGGGGTAAGGAGAGGCAGAAACGGTATCTAAATCAATGAATTCATCCATGAGCAGGATTAAGTTCTATGGTATGTTATTCTTTATGTGTATGTCATGGAACTGCAGAAAAATATCTCTGCTACAAATGAAAATATGCAATGTGACAGTGACGTTATCATTTTTAAATGAGAAAATACTTAACAACTGACTGAAACATGTCAAATATATATGAATTAGAGATGAATTCTTAAGTATTTATGGGAAAATGACATGATATCTGGAATTGCTTTAAAACACTCTATCTTCCTCAAAAAAATGCATGGGAGATAGATGAAACAAAATTGGGAAAATGTTGATAATTTCTTAAGCTGAGTGATGGTCATATTTGGGCTTAATATGTTATTCTATTTTTGTATGTTTAAAAAATGTCCATAATAAAAAGTTAATACAGGATAGTAAAGAATTACTGTGAACTTTGGGGAGTGTGATAATGATATTGATAGACATATGTATATGATGTATACATGTACATATGGATACATATGTGTGTGTGTATGTACATATATTTATCCTATATAATAAAAGGGTAATATGCAAATTGACCCTAACAGCAGGATGTCCGACTGCAGCTTTGGCCTGCTCCCTGCTGGCAAGTGGATATCCCCCAAGGGCTCCCAGGCTGCCAGAGGGATGTCTGACTGCCAGCTTAGGCCCATTGCCCTGGGGAGCGGGCTTAAGCCAGCAGGTGGACATCCCTCAAGGGGTTCCAGACTGCAAGAGGGCACAGGCCGGGCAGAGGGACCCCTCCCCCAAGTGCATAAATTTTTGTGTACCAGGCCTCTAGTATATACATAATAATCCTTCTCTTTTTGAGATATAGGCTGAAATATTTATGAATGAGATGATATGATGTTATAAGAAAATAATGTGAGATATTCTCGAGACTGATCCATGTTGTCACAAGTGGCAGTATTTTAGAAATAAGTCAG
The DNA here is from genome assembly GCA_004026665.1 of Murina feae. Classification (NCBI taxonomy): domain Eukaryota; kingdom Metazoa; phylum Chordata; class Mammalia; order Chiroptera; family Vespertilionidae; genus Murina; species Murina feae. The sequence goes on from PVJC01010326.1 coordinate 42,506, forward strand.
ACAGAAAAAGTCAAGAACCATGATTTCACTCATCCTATATAATAAAAGGCTAATATGCAAATCAACAGGAATGACTGGTTGCTATGATGCACACTGACCACCAGAGAGCAGATGCTCAATGCAGGAGCTGCCCCCTGGTGGTCAGTGTGCTCTGTGGGAGTACTGCACAGCCAGAAGCCAGGCTCATGGCTGGAGAGCGTAGTGACAGTGGAGGGAGCCTGTACCGCCTCCACAGAAGCACTAAGGATGTCCAGCTGCCAGATATCAGTTGGACATCCCAGGAGAGCTCCCAGACTGCAAGAGGGTACAGGCCAGGCTGAGGGACATCCTCCCCACCTTCCCTTGCCCCAATTGCATGAATTTTATACACCGGGCCTCTAGTATAAACTAATAAAAGCGGAATAGTAAAATTAATAGTTTCTCCGGGACGCCCACAGCCAATCAGAACGGCTGTATGCAAATTAGTCCAGCCAACATGGCGGCCGCCACTCACGGACCTGAGTAAACATTTAGGCAGCGTCCGTTGGAGCAGGAGCGAAAGCAAAACTACCTGCTCGCTGGCTCCTTAGCCTTTGGCCTGAAGCAAAACGCACATTTGCAAGAATTAAGTGTAACAATTGTTTCATTATAGAAGCCGCGAGTGGTGGCCGCCACTCACGGACCTGAGTAAACGTTTAGGCAGCGTCCGTTGCAGCAGGAGCGAAAGCAAAACTACCTGCTCGCTGGCTCCTTAGCCTTTGGCCTGAAGCAAAACACACATTTGCAACAATTAAGTGTAACAATTGTTTCATTATAGAAGCTGCGAGGTGAGGCAGAGAGGAGGCTTCGTTAGTAAAAGGCCTCACCTTAAAGGAACAGCATCAATTATAGGAAACCTGCGTCCAGCCGGCCTTGCTGGGACGTTGGGCAATGGGAGCTGTGGGCAGCCTGAAAACCCCTCACCCAGGCTGGTCAGGCATGCCAGCAGGTGGGCATCCCCCGAGGGGTCCCAGACTGTGAGAGAGCACAGGCCGGGCTGAGGGACCTCCCGAGTGCACAGAGCAGCTGCAGGGCGGGACAGCTCAGGACCCAGGACCCGTGAGTGGGAAAGAGGCGGCAGGGTTGGAGGGCACCATGAAGCGGGTAAGAGGCGGCAGGGGGTCGGCGGCCTGCTTGGTGGGCTTCCCAGGCCCCTTGCAGGGCACCAGGAAGTGGGAAAGCAAGGTGGTGGGCTGGTGAGTGGGAAAGAGGCAGCAGGGCGGTCTCGGCCTGTTTGGCAGCTGCCCAGACCCCTTTGCGGGGCACCGGGGAGCGGGAAAGCAAGGCTGCAGGGGCCAGGGGCCTGCTTGGCAGCTCCCCAGACCCCTTGGCGGCACCGGGAAGTGGGAAAGGAAGGCAGCAGGGGACCGGTGAGTGGGAAAGAGTCGGTGGCCTGCTTGGCGGCTCCCCAGGCCCTTTGGGGGCCACTGGGGAGCGGGAAAGCAAGCT
>PVJC01010327.1:0-43927 GCA_004026665.1 Murina feae
CCAACTTGTTATTCTTTGTGAGCCATTTCTTTTCCATGGTAGAACAACAGTGGTAACTTATTTTTAGGTCTTCAAGATTTCCTTTTCCAACTCTGTCTTAGAATTTAAATGAACAGGATAAAAAGATAAAACTTGGTTTTCTTTTTCAGCAGTGATTTTCAACCGGTGTGCCAAGGCACACTGGTGTGCCGCAAGGATTTTTAAAACATTCAATACCTGACTATTTAGTCAGAGGCACTGGTTTCTTTTCCTTTAGATTGTCATTTAAAAAGGACGACAGGAGCCAACATAACAGTTGCTATCTGTGTTGCAGAAAGACCAAAAAACTAAGCGACGCTTTGAAGAGGTGGAGAAATCACAATTTAATAACGCGCAGTCTCTGGGGTGTCCGAAATCCCAAATCCAGAGCTCTGGTAACTTGCAAGCACCCTGCTTTATAACTGCCCCTCGAGTTCATTGATTTGCAAATATACTCCCTCCCCCCAAGACCCTGAAGGGAGAATTCTTTTCATCTACCCTTCTCCCAGGTGTGCCCAGGTTCAGGGCTTCAAAACAAAGCTCCCTGCCCCACCGAGGGACAGGGTTTTGTTTGGTTTAATGGCCTAACATTCCTTGCAAAACCAGTTTTCCTCCTCATCTGGTATGAATGAATCAAAGTTATACCTATTTTTTTTTGGCAGATTGGCAAAAAATATAATTTTTGGTGTACTACCGAATTTTAGTAATTAGTTTATGTGTGCCAAGCGATGAAAAAGGTTGAAAATCATTGTTTTAAAGAAAAACAGGTCGATGGGGGAAGAGAGGTGACATACGTAATACTTTCAACCATAAAGAATCAAAAAGCAAAGGAAAAACAAAACAGCCCTGCCTGGTGTGGCTCAGTTGGTTGAGCATCCTCTCATGCACCAAAAGATCACAGGTGGGGATTCCTGGTCAAGGCACATGCCTGGGTTGAGGGTTCAATCCCCAGTAAGGGGCATGCAGGAAGCAGCCAACTGACCTTTCTCACACTGATGTTTCTCTCTCTCTCTTCCTCTACATTTTCTTCTCTTTAAAATCAATAAAAACATTAAAAAAAAAGAAAGAAAATAAAAACAAACAAAACGCCCCTGTTTGGTACGTGATCCAAATGGAATTGAACAAACAGCTCTCTCCCAAAGCCACAGATCATTTAAGATGCTAATGTTAACCATGTAATTATTTTCATTGGTCAAGGATTAAGAAATGCTCAATTTTAAGCACTTCCTATCTTCTACACAACACAGAGAAATATTAGTTAGCATATTGATTCATGTAGGAGTCACAACTGTCTATCAGTTTCTGACACCAAATAGGGTGTTTTAATAAATACCATGCTTACACTGCACAGTATGATGGTCAGGATATTAAGTGTAGCATCAGGAAGCAAACGCACACTTTCTATAGCGAAATGTTACCGACTAAGGCAGGCTGCCGATGAAATCACATTGCAGGTTCTACCAGCTATGATAATGCTTTAGCTTATATGTTATTCTTCAAAGTCTGCCACCCTTTTTAAATGTAGAGGGATAAGATCAGGAAAATAGAGAACTAAGATCCCGTTTTGCACTGGATCCCGAAGATTGTGTTTTCCATTTTCCCACAGCACTTTCACAGTCACTAACATGCCTGGGTGACACAATCACGCTATTTAAAATGCCTACTTCTCCTCTTTTAATGCAGTTATATGAATTACTAATCACTCGGTAGCATAAGTTATCAAACTTCTGCCAATGTCCAATTACCTTTCCAGTCGCACCTGAGCTTTTTTGGAGCATCAGCTTCAATGGCGATCCTGAGTGAGGGCATTCGGAGGTGCTCTGCAGGTCACAGGAGAGCTGCGCTCCACCTCCATTGTTGCCATGACCCTGAGAAAGTCACTTCTTTATCCTATGTCTTGTTTCCTTTATTTGCAAAAAAACCCAACAGCATTATCGTTAAATTCTACACCGAGCTCTCAAAGCACTAAAGAGAAGGTGTCGCCCTGACCAGTTTGGCTCAGTGGATAGAGCGTCGGCCTGCGGACTCAAGGGTCCCAGGTTCAATTCTGGTCAAGGGCATGTGCCTTGGTTGCGGGCACATCCCCAGTGGGAGGTGTGCAGGAGGCAGCTGGTCGATGTTTCTCTCTCATCGATGTTTCTAACTCTCTATCCCTCTCCCTTTCTCTCTGTAAAAGATCAATAAAATGTGGTGTGTTTTTTTTTAAAAAAAAGAGGTGTCATCTAATTACTAAGTTTTGTTGTTATGCCAAAATGTTGAAAACCCCAGTTTAAGTTCTGTAACCAGCGAAATCAAGGATTCTTGATGGCTACAACACTAGGCATTGATTACTTAAGTTATTTGAACTTTTTGGCCTTAAAGAGTAACTGAAGTTTTAATATAAAAAGTAAACAACAAACAATCACAAAATGCTACATCTCCAGATTGAGACAAGTTGTTCCAACTTTAGAAAAAATGTGAACAGGGTTTTCACACTGTTTTCATGTCTCCCCCCGCCCCCCCCCCCCCCCCCCCCCCACCACCACCACCAGGGAGAAAAGCCAGTGCTGGGTATGTGCTATTGACATCTTTGCAATAATGGGTTTTCAGGGGAGTAGCAGTATCACAACCTATGGAAATAGATTTTATTCATAACCATCTTTTCTGGGGTGTGAAGAGTTAACACTGGCAAGGCTGGGACTTTGCTTTTTTACCCCCTTGAGATTCTGGCTGGATTTTTTAAAACCATTAACCCTGTCCGCTTGGCAGAAAAGGGGACCTGGCTGTGAACTCTGCCAATAGAGCTGGCCCTGACCCTCCCCTGGGCCTGCCATTATGTAAGAAATGTAAATGCTCAGTTCATCCAAGTAGGACTTGCCCACAGAGCCTGGTTCAGCGCCAGCACCTTTTTGCAAAGGGAATAACCCAGTAAGGCCTCAGGCAGCAGAGCACAGGCCTGATGTGGAGCTCTCAGTAAGACTGATCTCGATCCCCTCCTTACTTTTTGAATATTTATCAAGATATGACAAACTTCTGAGTATTCCCCTAAAAATGCCCTCTACTGGCAGAGAGAACACCGCCTCCGGCCTTGGAGAAGCAGCCAAGTTAGCTGTCCACTCCGGGGTCGTGAAAGTTCGGAATTTAGTCGGCCTTTGTCAGTCACAGTCTGTGCTTACTTCCTTTGGAAAAGAGAAGTGAAACTGGTTATAAGCTTCTTCCCCACTCCCATTTCAGCCTTCAGCACTGAAACTCTGGAAAGAGCTCCCATGTGCTGCCCACTGTCCCGTCCCACAAACATACGATGGTACTTGATAAAAACTGAGATGCAGGAGCCTCACTTGAAACAGCTTCCTTCCTCCCCTCTTTCCAATTGTTCTTGCTTTTCTGCTTCCTCTTTTTCTCTGGCCAGGAGCAGACTGATCATTATTTGTAGCAGCACTTTTCCCCACTCTTCAGAACCTGCCCCTCTCGCCTCACTCTTGGCCAGACTCTTTCCCCAGCACTGCCGCTCCATGCCCACATCTCCCTGAGCTTCTGCTCACTGAATCTCCTTTGAAGAGAAGCACAGACACCAAGAGTGGGTTGTTTCAGGAATAAAGGGCTCCCAGGGAAGTAACCACTAGAGGGTGACATAATTACACACAAGCACATTCCTTTGGGACCAGACAAGGCCAGAGTCAGCCAGGCATCCAGCTGTGGGCCCGGAGGAATAAAATGAATTGGCAGCACAGGTACTCACAGTTCGCACACTCACAAGACACTCTTCTACTTTCTCTTTCTCTACATGCACGCATGCTTACAAATACTGACCTACTTTGGCTAGCAAATCAACCAGGGCCTTCAAGTGTTTCAAATGAAAGCCACAGCTGGCCGTGACCCAATGCTGCTCATAGTACAGTGAATCCCCTTCACTGTTATTTGGGGGGACAGGTTTTTACTGTTTGTTTGTTTGCGCAGTTTTTGAAGGGAATTTATCTTCCTCTTTTTTATTTTTTTCAATTACAATAGACATTCAATATTTTATTAATCTCAGGTGTGTAGCATAGTGGGTAGACATTTATATAACTTAGAAAGTGATTTCCTGATAAGTCTAGTACCACTGACAACATACATGGTTACTACAATAGCATTGACTGTATTCTTTATGTACTTTATATCTGTGACTGTTTCGTAACTGCCAATTTGTATTTCTTAATCCTTTCACCATTTTCACGCAGCTCCCCAACCCCTTCCCATCTGGCAACCATATGTTTGTTCTCTGTATCTATGACTTTGTTTGTTTTGTTTGTTCATTTTTTTTCTAGACTCCACATACAAGTGAAACCATATGGTATTTTTCTTTCTCTGTCTTTTTTATTTCACTTACCATAATACCCTCTAGGTCCACCCATGTTGTCACAAGTGGTAATAGTTCAATCATTTTTTATGGCCGACTAATATTCCATTGTATCTGTATATCACATCTTCTTTGTCCTATCAGCTATTAGTGGACACTTAGGTTGTTTCCATATCTTAGCTGTTGTGAATGATGCTGCAATGAACACAGTGGTGCATATATGTTTTCAAATTAGTGTTTTGGCTTTCTTCAGATAAATACCCAGAAGTAGAATTGCTAGGTATATGGTAGTTTTATTTTTTAATTTTGGATGTCCCTCCATACTGTTTTCCACAGTGGCAGCACCCACCACAGCATACAAGGGTTCCTATTTCTCCACATCCTTGCTTGCTGATTTGCTGATGATGGCCATCATGACAGGTATAAGGTGATATCTCATTGTGGTTTTCATTTGCATTTCTCTGTTGATTAGTGACCTTAAGAATCTTTTCATATGTCTATTGGCCATCTGTATTGTATGTCCTTTTTGGAGAAATGTCTATTCAGATTCTCTGCCCATTTTCCAATGGGATTTGTGTGTGTGTGTGTGTGTGTGTGTGTGTTAAGTTGTATGAGCTCTTTATGTATTTTGGATGTTAACCCCCTATCTAATGTATCATTGGTAAGTATGTTCTCCAATTCAGTAGGTTGTCTTTTTGTTTTGTTGATGGTTTTCTTGATGTGAAAAAACTTTTTAGTGTAATATAGTTCCATTTGTTAATTTTTTTGTTTCCCTGGCTTGAGGAGACATCAAAAAATAGTAATGAGTGATGTAAAGGAGTTTACTACCTATGTTTTCTTCTAGGAATGTTATGGTTTTGGGTCTTATATTTAAGTCTTTAGTCAATTTTGAGTTTATTCTTGTATATGGTATAAGAAAGGGATCTAGTTTGATTATTTTACATCCATCTGTCCAGTGTTCCCAATTTCATTTATTGAAGAGATTGTCTTTACTCCATTGTATTCTTACCTCTTTTGTCATAGATTAATTGATCATATAGGCATAGGTTTATTTCTGGGCTCTCTATTCTGTTCCACTGATCAATGTGCCTGCTTTTATTCCAGTACCACACAGTTTTGATTACTATGGCCTTGTAGTATAGTTTGGCATCAAGTAGCTTGATAACTCCAACTTTATTCATATATATATATAGTTTAGATTATTACAGATGTTCCTTTTTTTTAACCCCCATAGCTCCCCTCCACCTGGTTCCCAACCCCCATGCCCTTACCCCCACCACTGTCTTCATCCATAGGTGTAAGATTTTTGTCCAGTTTCTTCTCACACCCCTTACACCTCCTTCCCCGTGAGAATTGTCAGTCCATTCCCTTTTTATGTTCCTACTTTATTCACCAGTTTATTCTGTTCATTAGATTTTTTTATTGACTTAATTGTTAGATTCACTTGTTGATAGATATGTATTTGTTGTCACTTTGTTGCTCATAATTTTTATCTTTACCTTTCTTTCTTCTCCCTCTTCTTAAAGAATGCCCTTCAGCATTTCATATAATCCTGGCTTGGTGATGATAAACTCCTTTAGTTTTTTCTTGTCTGTGAAGCTCTTTATCTGACCATTGATTTTACATGATAGCTTTGCTGGGTAGAGTAATCTTGGTTGTAGGTTCTTGCTATTCATCACTTTGAATATTTCTTGCCACTCCCTTCTGGCCGGTATGGTTTCTGTTGAGAAATCAGCTGACAGTCATATGGGTACTCCCTTGTAGGTAACTAACTGTTTTTCTCTTGCTGCTTTTAAGATTCTCTCTTTGTCTTTTGCCCTTGGCATTTTAATTATGATGTGTCTTGGTGTGGTCCTCTTTGGATTCTTTTTGTTTGGAGTTCTCTGTGCTTCCTGGACTTATAAGTCCATTTCTTTCACCATATAGGGTAAGTTTTCTGTCATTATTTCTTCAAATAGGCTTTCAATATCTTGCTCTCTCTTCTTCTGGCACCCCTATAATTCTGATGTTGGTATGCTTGAAGTTGTCCCAGAGACTCCTTACACTATCTTCATATTTTTGGGTTCTGTTTTATTTTTGCTTTTCAAAATGAGTGTTTTTTGCTTCCTCATATTTCAAATCTTTGACTTGATTTTTGGGATCCTCTAGTCTACTATTGGATCTCTGTATATTATTCTTTATTTTAGTCAGTGTATGCTTAATTTCTGACTGGTCCTTTTCCATTTTTTTTTTTTTTTTTTTTTTTTTTTTTTTTTTTTTTTTTTTTTTTTTTTTTTTTTTTTTTTTTTTTTTTTTTTTTTTTTTTTTTTTTTTTTTTTTTTTTTTTTTTGTATTCTCATTAAGATCCTTGAAGGTCTCACTTAGTTCCTTGGAGTTCGTAGAAGATTCTTGAGTAGACTTATAACTATGGTTTTGAACTCTATATCTAGTAGTTTGCTTTCCTCCTTTTCTTTCATTTGTGGCCTGTTTCTTTGTGTCCACATTTTGGCTGCTTCCCTGTGTTGATAAAGTGGCTTCATGTGCTAGGTGTCCTCTTGAGCCCAGTGGCTCGGCCTCCCCAATCACCTGGGGTGGACACTCTTGGTGTATGCCTTTGAGGGCTAGGTGCACAGTCTTATTGTAGATAAGTTTTGATTGCTGTTGGTATTACTGGGAGTAAATGACCTCCAGGCTACTTGATTGCAAGGACCCGCTATGTCTATAGTGGAAGAACTGCTGTGCAGGAGACACCCTTATGGAGCAGAACTTGCTTCATTGGGGTTTTGGTGCTCACTGAGTATGCTTCTTGAGTGTCTCCCTTATGGATGTGAGGAGCTGAAATCTGGTATCTGGCCACTAGGTACACTGGCTCCTGTATCTCCAAGGAGGTGCAAAGTCAGCAGCTGTGTGAGTCCACCCAGGAGATCTACAGATTTCTCCTCGTTGTTTGGGGTTTGGGACTTTTGGAACTCTCTGTCCCAACTGCAGTTTGTTAGGTTAGGCTGCAGGCAGACAGGCGATTCATTTGTGCCACTGCGCACAGCTCAGGTGGGGTTGTAAATTGGGTGGGGTAACGTGTCAGAGAATCACCAGGGCAAAGCAAACAAATGATGGCTGTCCCTCAGCCATCTCTGCATTTAGCGTCTCTGCATTTTGGCGTTTCTGCGCCCTTGAGTCCCCAAGTCTCGGAGCTCCATGTCCCCACAGTCGCAATGATTGCTGGGAGCAGCTCTGCTAGAAAGCTACTCTCACTTTCCGACCGGATGCCAGATAGCCCGAAACAAGTTCAGTGCAGCCCCAGAGCTTGTGTTTTCTTTCTGAATGAAACAACCCACGCTCCCAGGTGCCGCTGCCGCCACCACCACCGTTTTGCGTGCCTTTGTACCTGTTCTTGGCACCTCCGCACCTTCTACCCAGTCTCAATGCACTCTTTCTCTTTACTTCTAGTTGTAGAACTTCCACTCCCCTGGTTCTGGAAGATGGCTGTTTAGCTTTATAGTTGTAGTTTTAATGTGATTGTGGGAGGCAGCGCATTCAGGTATATCCTTATACCTGAATCTTGTTCTCTCCAACTTTATTCTTCTTTCCCAAAACTGCTTTGGCTATTTGGGTCTTTTGTGGTTCCATATACATTTTTGGATTATTTATTCTAGTTCTGTGACAAATACCATAGGTATTTTGATAGGGGCTGCATTGAATCTTTAGATTGCTTTGGGTACTGTGGACATTTTAATGATGTTAATTCTTCCTATCAATGAGCATGATACATGCTTCTATTTATTTGTATCTTCTTCAATCCCTTTCTTTAATGTCTTATAATTTGCTGAGTACAGGTCTTTCATCTCCTTGGTTAAATTCATCCCTTGACTTTTATTTTATTTTTTGATGCAATTATAAATGGGATTATTTTCCTAATTTCTCTTTCTGATAGTTCATTTTTGTTGTATAAAAAGGCAACCAATTTTTTAAAATGATTTCAGAGAGATAAAGGGAGCAAGAGAAAGAGATAGAAACATCAATGATGAGAATCATCTATTAGCTGTCTCTTGCATGCCCCCCCTACTGGGGATCGAGTCCATAACCCAGGCAGGTACCCTGACCAGGAATCGAACCATGACTTCCTGGTTCATGGGTCAATGCTCAACTACTGAGCCACATCGACTAGGCCAAAAGACAACCAACTTCTGAATAGAAATTTTGAACTGTGCTACTATACTACATTCATTTTATCAGTTGTAATAGCTTTTTGGTGGAATATTTGGGGTTCTCTCTATATGGTATCATGCCATATGCAAATAATGACAGCTTTACTTCTTTTTTCAATTTGAATGCCTTTTATTTCTTTTTCTTGTCTGACTTCTGTGGCTAAGACTTCCAATACAATGTTGAATAAATGTTGTGACAATAGACATCCCTCTGGTTCCTGATCTTTTAACATTTCATCGAGTATGATGTTAGCTGTGGGTGTGTCATATACGTTCAGGTATGTTTCCTCTATTCTCACTATGCTTGGAGTTTTTAATTAAAAAATGGATGCACCCTAGCCGATTTGCTCAGTGGATAGCATGTTGGCCTACAGACCGAAGGGTCCTGGTTTGATTCCGGTCAAGAGCAGGTACCACGGTTGCAGGCTCCTCCTTGGCCTGGGCCCTAGTCAGGGCTTGTGCAGGAAGCAACCAATTGATGTGTTTCTCTGACATTGATATTTCTTTCTCTGTCTTCCTTCTCTCTTCCACTCTCTCTAAAAATCAATGGAAAAATATCCTCAGGTGAGGATTAAAAAAATCATTTAATATTTCAAAAAATTGGATCCTGCATTTTGTCGAATGCTTTTTCTGCATCTATTGATATGATACAATTTTTACCCTTTTTATTCATGTGGTATATCAAGTTTATTGGTTTTTGGATAGTGTACAAACTTTGAATCCCTGAAATAAATCCCACTTTATCATGCTGTCTGATATTTTTAACGTATTGCTGGACCTGGTGTGCTAATATTTTATTGAGGATTTTAGCACCTATTTTCATCAGGGATACTGATCTATAATTTTCTTTATAGAGTTTTTATCTAATTTTGAAATTAGGATAATGATGACCTTGTAAAATTACTTTGGGAGTCTTCCCTCCTCTTGAATTTTTTTGGAATAGTTTAAGAAGGATAGGTGTACCTGGCTAGTGTGACTCAGTTTGTTGAGTGCACTAGGCAGTCCGGGTTCATTTCCTGTCAGAGCCTGGGTTGCCTGCTTGATCCCTAGTAGGGAACATGCAGGAGGCAGTTGATTGATGTTTCTATCACTCTCTCCCTCTCCCCTCCATTCTCTTCTTCTCTCTGAAAAATCAATAAAAAACATATTAACCCAGCCAGTATAGCTCAGTGGTTGAGTATCAACCTATGGACCAGGAGGTCATGGTTTGATTCTTGGTCAGAGCACATGCTCAATCCACAGTAGGAGGTGTGAAGGAGGTAGTCGACAATGGTTCTCTCCCATCATTGATGTTTCAATCTCTCTCTTCTTCTCCCTTCTTCTCTGAAATCAATTTTTAAAAAAATATTTTAAAAACAAACCAACAAAAAGAATAGGTGTTAGCTCTTTGAATGTTTGGCAGAATTTATATGTGAAGGAGTTTGTGGTCACTGCTTCAATCGTGTGGTTTAATGTCATTGAAGACCACTGTCTCCTTGTAGGTTTTCTGTCTGAATGACCTCTCCAGTCTGTCAATGGGTTGTTAAAGTCCCTTATTTTACCATGTAATTGTTGATATCTCCCTTTATGTCTATCAAAATTTGCTTTATATATTCAGGTGCTCCTACACTGAGTGCCTAAAAGTTTATAAGGGTTATATCCTCTTGTTGGATTGACCCCTTTATCATTATGAAATATCCTTTTTTGTCTCTTGTTAGAGCCTCTGTTTTAAAGTTTATTTTGTTTGATATATGTATTGCTACCCCTGTTTTTTCCGTCTCATTCTCATGGAATTTCTTTTTCCATCAGTCCTTTAGTTTTAGAGTGTGTGTGTGTGTGTGTGTGTGTGTGTTCAAATCTGAAGTGGGTCTCTTGTAGGCAGCATATATAAGGGTCTTGTTTTCTTACTCATTCAGCCACTTGATGTCTTATGATTAAAGCATTTAAATCATTTACATTTAAAGTAATTATTGATAGGTATATAGTTATTGCCATTTTATTATTCATATTTTTAATCTTTTTCTTAAAGAATTCCCTTTAATATTTCTTATAATGCTGGTTTGATAGTGATATACTCCTTTAGTTTTGTCTTGTCTGGGAAGTTCTTTTTCTGTCCTTTAATTTTATATGATGGCTTTGTTGGATAAAGTAACTTAAATGTAGGTCCTTGATTTTCATCACTTCGAATATTTCATGTCAATTCTTTCTGGCCTGCAAAGTTTTTACTGAGAACCAATTGACAGTCTTATGGAAGCTCCCTTGTAGGTAACTAGTCATTTTTTTCTCTTGCTGATTCTTTGTTTTTAACCTTTGGCATTTTAACTATGATGTGTCTTGGTGCAGGCCTCTTTGAGTTTGCCTTGTTTGAGACTCTTTGTGGGGCCCGGACTTGTATGTCTATTTCCTCTGCCAGGGGAGGAAAATTTTCAGTCATTATTTCTTCAAATAGGTTTTCAATTCCTTTTGCTCTTTCTTTTTCTTCTGGCACCCCAATGATGTGAATGTAGGTACAGTTGATGTCCTAGAGGTCCTTTAAACTATCCTCACTTTTACATTGTTTTTTCTTTTTGCTGTTCCAGTTGGGTGTTTTCAGCTACCTTGTCTACTAAATCACTGATTGAATACTCTGCTTCTTATAATCTATTGTTGATCCCATCTAATGTGTTATTTTAGTTATTGTATTCTTCATTTCTGAGTGATTTGTCTTTTTTATTGTTTCTCTCTTTTTGTGTAAGTTATCAAGGGCTTCTTCTATTCTTCCCCTAAGTTCACTGAGCATTCATATAATCAGTGTTTTGAAGTCAGTATCTGGTAGCCTTCATTTTGTTTAGTTATTTTCCTGGAGTTTTGTCCTGTTCTTTCAACTGGAACATGTTTCTTTGCTCCTCATTTTGGCTGCCTTCCTGTGTTTGTTTCTATGTATTAGGCCGATCTGCTATGTCTCTCAGTCTTGACATGGTTGGCTGCCTTATGTAGTAGATGTCCTGTGGCATCCAGTGGCAGTCTCCCTGGTCACCTAATCTGGGTCTTCTAGGGGTCTCCCTTTTATGGGTTGTGTGTGCTCTCCTATTGTAGTTGACCTTTAATTGCTGTTGACACATCAGTGGGTGGGACTGACCCTTAGGCTGACTATGACAAATAAGCTGTTTTGTGGGAGCTGACCCCACTGAGCAAAACTTGCTTTAGAGAGGCTCTACTACCTGCCAAGTCCACCCTTTGCTTGTGTCATTTTGAGATGTAATTGGGTGGTGGTCTAGTGTGAAGCTGGCCACTGGGTGTGTTTGTTCTGTGGCCTCTTAGGAGGGGCTCTGGTGAAGGCCAAGGTCAACTGCTGCCTGTGCCCAGCCTCGGCCACCTTGTAGGAGCTACAGAGTGATCTGTGGTTGGTAGCTGCTTATGCTGAGCTTGGAAATGCCTAGGTGAGGATATGCTGCAAACCATAGCCAGCTTCCAGGAGTGCAATGCTTGGGACCACTTAATAAGAGGTACAAGGCTCACTAAGGCCAACAGCTAATTGTTTGGGGTTTGTGGACATTGAAGAGATTTTATGAGAGTCCATAGCATGGGCTAAGGTTGCTGCTTGTGTGTAATAGCTACTGAAAGAGGTCTGTACGAGTGTGCTAGTTGGGTGGGGTGAGATCTCAGGGAATCACAAAGGTGGGACAAACAGTCAGGTTATGTAGACGCAGATTTGGTGGCTCACCTGTACCTGCAGGCTGGATGGGAGAAAGCTCAACAAAGGTACAAAGTACTCGCCAGTATTTCCTTCTAGCAGTTACCAAATTGGCATTTTCTTGAAGTGATTCTATCAGACCTTGGAAATAGTATAAGATGTCTCCTTTCAATAATGTCAGCTTTTAAGTTTCTTCTCTAAATTCAGCTTAAATGCACATTACTGCATGAAGGAATGCAAAGACTGAAAAATGGGGAGGCAGGGGGCAAGGAAAAACCAAGCTCATGATTCGTGAAGAAATGCAAATACCAAAAAATGGGAGGGAAGGAGCAGGGAAGAACCACATGGCCTTGGGTTTCCCATAGCCTCATCTATTCATCTAATTCACAACCACTGCTTACACGTACGATATACCCTAGAAGTTTCCTCACTTGTTTTACAATGGTTTTCATGAAATTTCAAAATTTTTGAGGTATTCCAGGGGCCTTCAGATACATCGCAAAGTTATTTCTACATATATTGAGATTTCAACACTTAAAACCTCAATGTCTAATGAAAACATTTTTCATAAACATCGAAGTCAGTTATTAACATGGACATATTTTTGTAAAATCCAGGTAAAATAAAGACATGTCGCCCTAACCGGCTTGGCTCAGTGGATAGAGCGTCGGCCTACAGACTGAAAGGTCCCAGGTTCGATTCCGGTCAAGGGCATGTACCTTGGTTTCGGGCACACTCCCAGTAGGAGGTGTGCAGGAGGCAGCTGATCAATGTTTCTGACTCTCTATCCCTCTCCCTTCCTCTCTGTGGAAAATCAATAAAATACTTAAAAAAAAAAAAAAGAAACTGCAAACTTATTCTGAGGAGCATTTGAGATCTTTTTCCCCAGCATACGTTGTCAGTTCTGCTCAAATAAACTCTTAAAAAAATAAAATAAAGACATATCTGTTTTACTTAAACCCACAAATGTAAGCTAACTTTTATTCATTGGTGATTAATCATAGATGAACTTGAAAAGCATTTTAGTTAGCTTTTATATTTCTGAGAATTTTTAATATCCATTCCTTATAAGCACTTGCCCTTAAATTAATTTTAACAATACCATTTAGAGGTAGAAAATTATCTCACATTTACAACATACATATATAGACACACATAGACAGACACAAACAGAGAACAGTTGGATCCAAATTTTGTTTTGGAGGCATTTACAATTTATCTCTGTCCTTGACCAGTCTAGTTCCAAATGACCTTCCCCCCTATAAAATAAGGACACCCCTTTTAATACCTGAAAAGTATTGGGTTAATACCTAAATGACATCGTAGGTCAATCCATTTATCCTCTTTTTGAAGCTTCGAGAGACCAATTAAATATGTTTTCCATTCATTTTGCCTACTTTTATAGCTGGCTTTTTGTAACTGTGCATGCAAAAATTAATTTAAAAGTATTAAAGGATCCTCCTCTCAGCCATCGTAGTATTAATGGGAGGTTGTGGGGCTTGTCTGCCTCAGTGGCATGATTGCCCATGTTAATTTTGAGATCTAGCAAACTTCTAGAGAAAACCAGCCCTTTACATTTCCTTATGAGCCAAATGCAGTGACTATCCCTTTAGGACCAGAGGAAATTTCCTCAGGCAGTCCCACAAAGACTCTCCGTCACCTAAATACCCCAGCACTGCAACGCTTCCCACCACCTCAAGGATTTTCTAAGAACAGCTCAAATAAAGCCATGGCCTCCTACTTACAGCAAGGAGGCTGGGGATTCTGAGAGAAATTCACCCCAGCTTCACATGATGCGAAGCAGGGAGTCTGTGGGGCACAATGGTCCATTGTTTGTACCTAGCATGGGGTCTGGGTCTGCAGGATGGTCCTGGGTGGGCTTCTCAGAATTCTTGCCAACTGTGCCAAGTAAACATCAATGTAAGAAATGTACAAATCTATACAGAATTGTTATAAGAGTTTATTTGAGCCAAAATGATGACATACACTAGGGAGCAAGATCTCAAATGCTCCCTAAATTTATATTGTCAAGGCAGCAAAGCACAGTGGTTTAGAATGTGGTTTCTAGATGTAGACTATGGAGTTCAAATTCCAGTTCAGCCAGCCATTTGTCCTTGAGTTCAAGTTACTTCTCTCTATGTCATAATTTCCTCTTCTGTAAAATGGAGATAATGAAAACATACGTTGTGGAGATTGGCTGTGGTAAAGAATAGATGAATCCATATATGTGAAGACCTTAAAAGAATGTCTAATACACAATAAATGTTTGTAAATATTATTTTCATTATGGTTGGGAACTGCACTAGGAGGTTACACACATGATCCCATTCAATCCTATCAAAACTCACAAGATATGAAAATCACTAGTCCCATTTGACAGACAAGAAAAGGAAGACTCCAACTGGTCAAATAATGTATCCAAAGTCACAGAGCTAGTAAGTGATTGAGTTTAACCCCAACAGAAAAAAAAAAAAAATGGAGAAAAATTTTAAAGAGAAAAGAGAGAGAAAAATTTTTTTAACCTAGAATCTGTCTGGCAAGAAACCGGTGTTCTTTTCATGATATTACAAGAGAAAAAAATTCAGTCTTCATACCACAGGAGCTTACGTTCTGAAAGACAAAAGATGGGGGGAGGGGCGAGGGGATAGAAAACATAGTGTTTTCTTTCTATGCTATTTTTACCAAAAAGGGGAAAGACTTATGGTATAATTTAAGAACAGTTTTAAAGCAGGAGAAAGAAATGTGAGTAGTAGGAGGTTGGTCTAACCAGTGGTTCTCAGTGCTGCGGTCCCAGGTCAGTAGTCAGCTTCACTTGTTAGGAATGCAAATTCTCAAACCCACCCCAAACTTTCTGACTGAGATGCCTTCGAAGCTGTTCTGATGCATCTGTGCCTGGTAAGTTTGAGAATCCCTGCTCTAGAGCAAGGAAAGTGTGAGAGTTGGTAGTGAAAACGCAGGTTAAAGGCAGCAGGATGGATGTGTGTCTGGCAGGAGAGATTGGGACATTTCTTGGTGCCTGAATGGGACGTGCTCCTCTTTGTCGGACCCAGGAGAAATGAGGTGCAGAGAGGCCCACGGGAGGCTCTCAGTGAGAAAGGACTTTCTTACACTCTTGCACTTTTGCTACGTTTCCGCTTCTTTAACCTGCACATTTCTTAAAAACAGGAAATAACATTTAAAAATGTTTAACTGACAGAAAATGTATATTTGTACAATTTGGGGCACTTCTGTGTGGTGGTTTTTTTCACAGCGCATTTATAAAAGAGAAAAACAAAATGACATTTATTAGGTCCCTACTATGTACTAGCTTCTACATTTGGACCTTCCTTTCTTGGGGAATGTTTTTCCCCATGAATTCTCATAACAAGAACTATTTTGATCTTATAGATGAGGAAACTGACGTCCGAGGACTTTAAGGCACTACTGTGTGGCAAGAAATGCAGCTATGATGGGAGATCTAGGGTTTCAATGCACAGCTTCAGTCCGGTGCGAATTCAGCTCACAGTTCTGCCTTGGAAACAGAGGTGTGCTGAGGAGCCTTCATGTCACGGGCACTCAAGGGAGACATGCATAGAAGCCACCCCTACACCTGGGCCTTGCCAGGGGTCAGGCAACCCGGAATGGCTCCTCTTCTCCATCCCTGCCTGGATGTAACACCAAGCTCTACTGTCAGAGAAGGGTGAACTGAGCAAATGAGACAATCTTTTTATTTTTAGTTTTTAAAAATATGTTTTTATTGATTTCAGGAAGAGGGAGAGAGATAGAAACATTAATGATGAGAGAGAATCATTGATCGGCTGTCTCCTGCATGCCCCTCACTGAGAATCGAGCCCACAACCCCAGCATGTACTCTAAGAGGGAATCGAACTGTGACTACCTGGTTCATAGGTTAATCTTCAACCACTGAGCCACACTGGCTGGGCCAACCAACTATTTTTTTTCTTAAATCCTCACCTGAGGATATATTTTTATTGACTTTAAAGAGAGAAAGGGAGAGAGAATGAGAAGGAGAAACATTGATGTGAAAGAGAAAAAATGATCAGTTGCCTCCCCTATGTGCCCCAACTGGGGATCGAACCTGCAACCTGGGTATGTACCCTGACCAAGAGTAATATCTAGACATTTTAGTGTATGAGAGGATGTTCCAATCAACTAAGCCACACTGCCCAAGGCTCAACCACTTTTAAGTTTACAATTCCACAGTGTTAAATATATTGGAAAGAGATCACCAAAACTTTTTCATCTTGCAAAACTGAAACTCTATTCTGAATAAACAGCAACTCCTCATTTTCCCTCCCTCAGCCTCTGAGAGGCCACTATTCCACTTGCTGTTTCTATGAGATTACTCCAGGCACCTCATATAAGTGAAATCATAAAGTATTTATCTTTTTGTGACTGGATTATTTCATTTAACATAATTTCCTCAAGGTCAATTCCTGCTGTAGCATGTGACAGGAGTTCTTTCCTTTTTAAGGATGAATAATACACAGTTGGACAAAGTAGGTTAAATTACCAGCAGCAAGGATACAAAATAATAATAACCATGACAAATACAAATAATAAATAAATAATAATAGAAGAATAAACTCTGTTTTGTATACTCTATAACTGTAAACCTATTTTTTCCCAACCTTGTATATTCCACATTTGTTTACCTGTTCATCCATCAATGGACATTTGAGTTGCTTCCACCTTTTGGGCATTGTGAACAGTATTTCTATGAACATGGTGTACAAATATCTCTTCAAGATTCTGCTTTCATTTCTCTTGGGTATATACCCAGAAGTGGGATTGCTAGATCATCGGTAGTTCTAATTTTTTGAGGAACTGCCACACTGTTTTCCACAGTGGCTGTACCATTTTCCATTCCTACCTATAGTTCACCGATGTTCCAATTTCTCTACAGTCTCATCAATCCTTGTTATTTTCTCTTTTATGAATAGTAGCCATCCTAATGGGTGTGAAGTTATATCTTACTGTGGTTTTGACTTGCGTTTCCCTTGCAATTACTGATGTTGAGCATATTTTCATTTGCTTGTTGGACATTCCTATATGTTCTTTGGAGAAATGTCTATTCAAGTCCTTTGCCTGTTTCTAAATCAGGTTATTGGAGGATTTTGTTGCTGCTTATATCTTCTATATGCAGTCAGTGGATCAAGTCCTCACCTCTCTTATCTAATCTGATAAAAGAGTAATATGCAAATTAACCATCACTCTGAGACATCTAAGCCACGCCCACCAGCCAAGCCATGCCCACCAGCCAATCAGAGCGGCTGTATGCAAATTAACCCCGCCAGGATGGTGGCCGGCAGCCACGGAGCTAGAGCAAACAGGAGGCTTCCGTTGCACCAGTGATGGAGTTGAAACTGCCTGCCTAGGCCTGTAGGGCCTCTACTAAAGGCACCAAAGCTTTAATTATAGAAAATAAATAAACCCCAGAAACCTGATTCCAGCCAGCCTCACTGGGACCTTGAGGCAATGGGAGCTGTGGCCAGCCTGAAAACGGCCCTTAGCCCATCACCCAGGCTGGCCAGGCATTCCAGTAGGGACTTGAACCCTGAAGGGACTGTGGGCCACCTGAAAATGGCCCTCAGCCCCTCACCCAGGCTGGCCACACCCCCATGGGGTGAGGGTCCACACTGGGGGGCTTGGCCAGCCTGCAAACAGCCATCAGCCCCTCACCCAGGCTGGCCAGACACACCAGCAGGTGGATATCCCCCGAGGGGTTCCAGACTGTGAGAGGGCACAGGCTGGGCTGAGGGACCCCCCCCCCACACTCCCACGAGTGCACAAATATTTGTGCACCAGGCCCCTAGTTTTTAATATTTTCTAATCAAGAGATGCCTGACCTGGTTGGATAGCTCAGCTGGTTAGAGAGTCATCCTGATATACCAAGGTTATGGGTTCAATCCCTGGTCAGGGCACATTAAGCAATCCTTGGTCAAGAATCAACCAGTGAATGCACAAATAAGTGGAACAACAAACCTATGTTTCTCTCTCTTCCTCTCTCCCCAATTCTATAACCTTTCTCTAGTCAAAATTTTAAAAAGAAAAGAGATGCCCCAAGATACTCTCCTGCTTAGAAATACTAAGAATACAGAGAATTTTGCTCTAAAGAAATCTTGAAGTTGAAAAGGAACCATTTCATAACTCCAGAACTCCTGGAGAAGTTTTGATATGTATGAAGTCTTTCATAAAGTTATTATATTATTTTTATTGTTCTCATTCATTTCAGTTGAACATTTACAGAGTACCTACTAAATAGCAGACATTGTATCATGTATATTTTAAAGTTAATGGAAAACACACACATTTTAATTCCTTCGATCCAACACCCATCAAGTAGACTCTGGGCCACTATTCTTGGATATACAATTTACCCTTAAACAATCTGGAGTTAGGAGCCATCTTCCACATAGTAGAAAGTCCACTTATAACTTTTGACTCCCCCCAAACCTAACTATAGTCCCTCAGTATCCATGGGGGAGGGAGTGGAGATTGGTTCCAGGACCTGCACGGATCCCAAAATCTGAGGATGTTCAAGTCCCTTATATAAAACCAGAGACCTGGTGCACAAAATTCATGCACAGCAGCGAGGGGGGGGGTCCCCTAGCCCGGCCTACACCCTCTCTAATCCAGGACCCCCTGCCTGCCTGATCGCCCCTAACTGCTCTCCTCTGCTGGTCTGATCCCCCTATCTGCTCTCCCCTGCCAGCCTGATCCCCCTAACTGCTCTCCTGCCAGCCTGATCGCCCCTAACCACCTCTGCCTCAGCCTCTGCCACTGTAGCTTTGTCCAGAAGGATGTTGGGAAGGATGTCTGGAAGATGTCCAATCTAGTTAGCATATTACCCTTTTATTAGTATAGATGGTATAGAGCAATGCACACAGTTGACATTGTGCATTCCCAATTGCAGACTGAAAATATTGTTTTTGATCTGTGGTTGGTTGAATACTCTGATGCAAAACCCAGGGATTCAGAAGGCCAACTGTATATTTATTGGGAAAAAAAAATCTGAATATATGAGAATCCACACAGTTCAAACCCAAGTTGTTCAAAGGTCAACTATATATATTTTTGAATGAGGAGTTTAAAAAGTTACAGATCTCTTTTGAGCTTTTCTGCCAGATTGTCCTTCTCTGAATTAGGAAGTGTACATCCTTAAGGAATCGTGATATTTGGGTTAGCCTCTCAATTTTCCCACGCCTCAACCAGGTGAAAAACATAACCTATCTAAAAAATCTAGCTTCTTCAAAATTCTTGGTAAAATTTTGAATTGACTTCCTACACAGGGCTATCCTTTCTTCTTCTAAACAGAAGTCTGTAGTTCATTCAGAGAAGAATTTTATTCTGGTTGTAAGTTGTTGAATCATACACAAAAATCTCAACCTGTCCTTAAAATATTCACAGCTATCCCCAGGACTTTCTACATTGGTGTATATCTTTTCCAGACCATCAGTCTCCGGCCCATAATACCATCTGTTTTTGTGCCTCAAATCTGAGCCTAAACCAAAGCCCCCAAGAAGCTACTGCATATGAAAACATTCCTAATCTCCAGCCAGCATTAGGAACAATGCATATTCCCAGGGTGGAGGCAATAGCAGAACTAAATCTGAGGAAACTAAGACCCAGAAAAAAGAGTCATTTCCTCCATAAAATCACCAGGTCTCCAAAAACATACGGCTCATTTGATGCCACACTTCTTTTTCCTCATTAACATTCATTTTCTTAGATGCTTCCTGATGTTTATTTTCCTATTTATTAGATGTGAAAATAACCATATTGCTGAAAATCCTTGTGATATATGCTTGAATGCCTTAAATAAAAGGCTCTGTATTAATACAATTCTAGAGTTCAACTCTACATCTAGGACCGGGTGGCCAACTCCTTTCAAAAGTGCTTCCAGGGATCTTTATATGACTCTTTAGACTTGAGAATAAGAGCCGTCCTAGTGAAGGAAAAACTGCTAAGCTTCTCTTTAAGTCAGTGCCACTGGCCCCACCCCGAGCTCCCGGTAGTCTATCACTTTGTTTTTGTTCAGTAGGATTAAGGTGTTTTGGATTAAGACCTCGACATAAACACAAACATAGCCACATATACACAACAACAAAAGTGACTGTCAAGGTAAAAGTTTTAGGCAGAAGTGATGAGACAATAAGCCTCGATACAGATAGGAAAAGTATTTCCCCAGGTATAGCCCAGAATTGTGACACTTATGACACAGCACGTCTGGAATAATCTGAATGACTAATATTACAGTCTATTATTTCAGAAAAGTTATTTTAAAAAAACCAAACCTATGGCCTCACACCATGTGCAGTGTGGGTGAGGTAGCAAACTTGTGAGAATGTTCACTTCTGCATTTCCTGATTCAGGAAGAGAGGGGTCTAAAATGTCCTATGCCTGTTAGTGATTCTCTATGTGCTTGGTCTAGTTCTGGTTTCTTGGGCAAAAGTGGTGGTCAAAAGTTATCAACCTGCCCTGGCCAGTTTGGCTCAGTGGATAAAGTGTCTGCCTGCAGATTGAAGGGTCTGGGGTTCAATTCTGATCAAGGGCACATGCCCGGGTTGCAGGCTCGATCCCCAGTGGGGGGTTTGCAGGAGGCAGCCGATCTATGATTTTCTCTCATCATTGATGTTTCTATCTGTCTTTCCCTCCTCCTTTTTCTCTGAAACCAGTAAGTAAATAAATAAATAAATAAATAAATAAATAAATAAATATAGTTTTAAAAGCCTTCTATCTTACATGTTGAGCATAGAACACATTCAAAAATTTTGTTCAGATCCTCAAAGAATCAATAAAACCATTTTCCTTTTTTAAAAAATATGTTTCTTTATTGATTTCAGATAGGAAGAGAGAAGGAAAGAGAGCTAGAAACATCAATGATGAGAGAATCATTGATCTGCTGCTTCCTGCGCACCCCCTACTGGGGATGGAGCCCACAACCCAGGCATATGCCCTTGGCCCAAATCGAACCTGGGACCCTTTAGTCCGCAGGCTGACGCTCTATCCACAGAGCCAAGCCAGGTAGGGCACCATTTTCCTTTTTGATAATTAAATCAGGTTGTCTTGTATCTTGAATCCATAAATTCATAAAAAATATAGAGGATCATTTTCTCTGATTCAAAATTTATTGTTTTGGGGCTACTTAACATGAATCTCTGAAACCCTATCCCTCTGGGTGGGCATTTAAGACCCAGGAGCCACATTTTAGAATAGAGCATTGCCCTGGTTCCATAAAACACAGTTTATAAACCAGCAGACATTTGCAGGAGCACCTTAACCAAGCCCAGTAGCCGCTCTAGTTTATAAAGAAGTAAATCTGTGTTAGCACATACGAATATATTGACTATCAGCATAATTGGGCCATACAGTTTATATACAGTTTAAGAGGCTGATGAGAAAGAAAAGATCATAAAACAAGGCTGCTTGCCTTCTGAGTACAAAGCCAGCCGCGTGTGTGCCTGGGCATCGGCAGCTCTCCGACAGCTCACCGCTCAGCAGCAAGAGCAGAAGCGCAGGGAAGTTTGTTGGGTAAAAGCACGAAGGGGTCTCTCACAGCGGCGTCTGGAAACACCGTGCTGTAAGGAAGTAGCAGGAAATAAACTTAAGAGTGAGGACTGGAGAGGGTCGGCGTTGAGCTAAGGTATGAATAAATACAGCTGAGTTTCTCCATAATTTAGGGCAAAGACTAGAGAGAACGGAATCGTAAACTCCCCCATTGGGGAGGACTAAGGGTGTGATAACAGAGACGTGTTAAGGGGCATTAGGGACAGTAAAAAAAAAAAGGAAGGAGCGTCGGGGTGCTGAGCGCTGAGCACTGCCACTGGGAGGAGGGTCTTGCGGGATAATAAAGGGAGAAGGTGTCAAGCAGGGTCCGAACTGTCGGGGGGAACCTCGGGCAGGACTGCGCGGCCGGCCGTCTGCAGCCAAGAAAAGGGAAGGCGCGGGGCCGGGGCGGGGCCCGGGAAGGGACGGGCTCCCGAGCGGCCGCGGGTGGCGAGGGGAAGGGCGGGGAGAGGCTCCGCCGACAGCCGCTCTCCGGCGGTGCCTACGGGGTTAACGCTCGGGCCGCGACCGGCGGCAGAACTCGGTTTCCAGGGCAACGGCTCCGACAGTTCCGGCAGCGCAGGCCGTACCACTGCGCGGCGCGCGGGGGAGGCGGGAGACGAGGCCCCGCGCCCGGCGGAGCCGCCGAGGTCCTTCCCGGGCGCTACCACCGCGGGGCCCGCCTGCTCGCCCGGGTCTGCGCCGAACCGCGCTCCGGCCGTCCGGCCGCCGCGTCCTCCTTGCCGGGCCCGCAGCTCCCGATTGCCCGCGGACGGCGGGGGAAAGGAACATGCGCCCGGTGGCCCGGAGTGGCCTCCTGGTCCCCCCGCCTGGGCGGCGGAGTGCGGGCGGCCCGGGCTGGGAGCTTTGAAAAGCGGACGAGAGACAAAGGCAGCAGGAAGCCTCCCCGGCGCCCGGAGCCCAAGCGCGCAGCCCTCGGGCCCCGCGCGGACGCCGGCCCGGAGCGGCGGCGGCGGCGGCGGCGGCAGTGGCAGTGGCAGTGGCCGTGGCGGGAGGCGGAGGATGCGGCAGGGGGCGTGGGAGCGGAGGCGGCGCGGGCGGAGCGGCGTGGCCCCGGCGCGGCGTGGGTAGACCCCAGGCGGCGGCGCGGCGGCCCGGCCGGCTCGGCAGTGAGTGAGGGCGCCTTCCCCGCCCGGGATGTGAGGACCGAGCGGAGCCCGGGGCGGGGGGAGGGAAGGGAAGGGAGGCGAAGCCGACAGGAAGGAAGGAAGGAAGGACGGACGGACCAGGAGGAGGAGCGGCGGCGGAGGCCGGAGCCGGAAGGCGGGGAGGGGCCGTCCGTTGGGCCCCAGGCAGCGGCGGCGGCGGTCGGGGCGAACCGCTCTCGTCGCCTCCTCCCCCCGGCTCCGCGGAGGGGGGAGGAGGAAGATGGAGACCCACATCTCGTGCTTGTTCCCGGAGCTGCTGGCCATGATCTTCGGCTACCTGGACGTCCGGGACAAGGGGCGCGCGGCGCAGGTGTGCACGGCCTGGCGGGACGCCGCCTACCACAAGTCGGTGTGGCGGGGGGTGGAGGCCAAGCTGCACCTGCGCCGGGCCAACCCGTCGCTGTTCCCCAGCCTGCAGGCCCGGGGCATCCGCCGGGTGCAGATCCTGAGCCTCCGCCGCAGCCTCAGCTACGTGATCCAGGGCATGGCCAACATCGAGAGCCTCAACCTGAGCGGCTGCTACAACCTCACCGACAACGGACTGGGCCACGCGTTCGTGCAGGAGATCAGCTCCCTGCGCGCCCTGAACCTGAGCCTCTGCAAGCAGATCACCGACAGCAGCCTGGGCCGCATCGCCCAGTACCTCAAGGGCCTGGAGGTGCTGGAGCTGGGCGGCTGCAGCAACATCACCAACACCGGCCTGCTGCTCATCGCCTGGGGCCTGCAGCGCCTCAAGAGCCTTAATCTCCGCAGCTGCCGCCACCTCTCGGACGTGGGCATCGGGCACCTGGCCGGCATGACGCGCAGCGCGGCGGAGGGCTGCCTGGGCCTGGAGCAGCTCACGCTGCAGGACTGCCAGAAGCTCACCGATCTTTCTCTAAAGCACATCTCCCGGGGTCTGACGGGCCTGAGGCTCCTCAACCTCAGCTTCTGCGGAGGAATCTCCGACGCAGGCCTCCTGCACCTGTCGCACATGGGCAGCCTTCGCAGCCTTAACCTGCGCTCCTGCGACAACATCAGTGACACGGGCATCATGCACCTGGCCATGGGCAGCCTGCGCCTCTCGGGACTGGATGTGTCCTTCTGTGACAAGGTGGGGGACCAGAGTCTGGCTTACATAGCGCAGGGGCTGGACGGCCTCAAGTCTCTCTCCCTCTGCTCCTGCCATATCAGCGATGATGGCATCAACCGCATGGTGCGGCAGATGCACGGGCTGCGCACGCTCAACATAGGGCAGTGTGTGCGCATCACCGACAAGGGCCTGGAGCTGATTGCTGAGCACCTGAGCCAGCTCACTGGCATAGACCTGTATGGCTGCACCCGAATCACCAAGCGCGGCCTGGAGCGCATCACACAGCTGCCCTGCCTCAAGGTACTCAACCTGGGACTCTGGCAGATGACGGACAGTGAGAAGGTCAGGTGAGGGTGGCAGCATCAACTCCCCTTGTCCCGCCCTCTTCATCATCCTGTCACCACCACCCTCCCTGCACTCTCAACTCCACACGCACACTTATTCGTAGATCACTGCAGTGGATGAGATGGGACAATGACAGGAAGCCTCAGGCTCATGTTCTCCTCCCTTCTCCAGCATCCCTGCCTGCTTCCATGCCCATTCATTGCTTTTGGGGGTTCCTCTGCTACCCCTACCGTACTCCCCTCTCTTTTTCCCTGAGGATGAAGAGAGGGACTCAGCTACTTACCTATCCACTTCCCTCGACTGGGGAATGGAGGGGCTGACTGAGCTACTGTAATCCCCACTGCGTTGCATTTCAAAATGGGGGTGGGGGTGGGGAGTAACTTAGTCCTTTGACCCTGGGGAGTTGAAGAAAATGTCTGCCTTCACTTAAGCTTTCATTTGAATAATGTGATCTGGTTTTTATTTTGAAATGTATGAAGTCAAACCCAACTACAACAGCCTTTTCACCCTTCTTCCACTTTGTAGCTAATCCCAGTCTTTTCTCATTTCTCTTTTTACAGTACTCTGCTATTCATGCTCATTTCATTTTTTTATTGCCCTTCCCCCCCCCCCCTTTTTTAAAAAGATTTGAAATCATGGTCCTTTTTTCTGCTGAATATATCCTATATATTATATATATATAAATTTTATATATATATACATATATATATATGTCTGGCTACCTCGTTTTAGTTTACCTTTTTCTCTGAAGCCCTGGAATTCTACAAGAGAGATATTTTGAGACTAAAACATTTTTGTGCCTAGACTGGAAAGATGCCCACTGCGTTTGTGTCTTTTTTGTTTTGGCTTCTTCCCTACCCCATCCATCCAGTATGTCCCACTTTCACACTTGGGCTATAATTATTTTTCTCCTTGTCCATTGGGATTTGAAAGCCCAATGATGTTCCTAAATCTTGACTTAATTTATAGCACAAATGTACGGGAGAAATGAGAGTTTGGACTGTTTTGTTTGAGATGCAGGTTGTCTTGAAAATTATTATATATGCAAATTCTGCCCTACCCTCACCCTCTTCCAAGTTTCCTCACAAAAAAAGGTCACACAGTGAGGCTTCCTGTTGGAAGCAGAGGAGCAGAGTTGGCCTGCAGAGCCCCCGGGGCTGTAATGTGAAGGGGAGGAGACTGAAATTCATGTCTTGTCTCTGTTCTGTTAATAAAAGGGGAGTTTATGGGTTTTAAAAATTCTGTTTCTAAATGGAGGAGTAGATGACTTTATTTTGGTGGGGGTTGGGACTTGTGGCTTTAAAAAAATCGCTTTTCAGTAGGATGTATATTTTTGTTGGATTTTTTTGTTTGTTTTTTTTAGAATCCTCCACAGCAACATTCAAGACCATGGAGTTAAAAGAAACCCAGAGACCTTTATCAAATAATTGTACTGTTTGTGAATTTGTATAAATAATAACAAAGATCCTCTTAAAACGTTTATATTCTTACAGTAAAAGGTTAAACTGATATTTATATAATAAAAGAGGAAATATGAAGTATGTTTTTGAAAAAAAAAACACACAAAAAAAACCCCCTTGTATCTGTGAATTATTTTGAAGGCAGTGTGTTTGGGTACATGCCAAAGTCAGAGGTGCTGTTTGTGTGCTTTCAAGTAAAAGGAAATAAGACATAGACTTCGGTGTGTCCTATGTGCTATGAGTAAGCTCATGGTTAAAAATGTATTCTGTATAAGGTTTACTACTGACATCTAAATGTTTTGTTTCTAGAAATATGGTGAGATTGGAGGTTTATACAACTTGGTTTTCAACTGTCAACAAAATGGAAATTTACAGAAACTGAACAAAATGAAACTTTTTTAAAAACCAGATTTGTAAGAGTCACGGTTTCCTCAGAGTAGCCAATTTTCCTTTGGGTGGAAATTACATCTAAGGGTAATATTCAAAAAACAGGTCGTGAGATATGGAAGTGGGGAAGAAAGATGGGTTTCTCTACACTGTGAGTGGGTGTGGGGAGGATGTGAAATGGTGAAGGCTGAAGGGAACTGAAGCCATTGTTCAGAAAAGTTAAAAGAGGGCTGTCCCTGCTTCCTCGCCCGCTGGCTCAGTCATGCATACTGAGTCTCAGTATGAGTGAGGGTCCTAGGGAGAGGAGGAGGCAGTCCCACCCCTCTTTTTAACATTCTCCTCCAGGCCTGGCTGTATCTGAGCACTTTGCTGGGGGATGGGGAGGTTGGCCAGGAGTTCTCGCACATTTGCATTTTAAGCATTCCCAATGCTGAGGGTTCTTAAGACTATTTAGGGGCAGATAAGTGGAAACCAACAATTTTAGCAAAGCGTTCCCTTTGATAGACAATAACTAAATAATCTGACATTCTGTGGTTTGGAGATGGAAGATGGAAGTATAAATGCTGTTCAAACAGTGAAGTAATTTATATTCCTGATTCACATAGGTATCTCATAGTTGTTTCTGAAAAAATTTTTTAAACAGAAAGTACCGATCCCAGCAATAGCTGATAAGAGTGGTATAAAACTTTCCTGGATAATCACCTCTTTCCAGGAAGAGAGCTAGAACCCGGTTTCTCTTGGATAAGATTGCTTTGTACAATGTCCAAGCCTTCTGCTTTAGCATATCACAAAAGCTGCATTGTTCCTTTTTGAAGAGCCATCATAATTGGGTCTAATTGAGCCTGACACTAAATCCATCTTCCTTTTCTTTGGGGAAGGTGTGGCTCTCTTCCCTTTTAGGTTATGGTACTTACTGCCTGGAGGGGGGTGCAGAGGGAGTGTGAACCCTAGTCAGAAGAAGCGATTTTGAATTAGGGTCAGTTTTCTAATTTCGCATTTGACAATTCTATACATGAAGGTCACATAAACTGTAGGTTCTTTGTTTTTCCAAGAGACTGCATGGCTGTACAGATTGTCAATAAAAATGTGAGCACCTCCTAAGTCCTAGGCTCTGCTCACAGTCTCCATTTTAATGCCCCAAATAATTCTACCAACTGTAACTGGAAGGGTTTTATGCTTTTCTGTTTTGTTTGGTTTTTACTTTAAAGGTTGAATACAAGTTAACAAAAGGTTGGTAAATTAATGTTTGAAAGTTAAAGATCCTGAACCTAGTGTCCTCATCCTGAACTAGGCATACTTATAATATATTTGCAGTGTCTCTGGAAAAGATGAATAAACTACTTTCATCAGTCAAGGTTAACTTATCTCTCAACCTTTTTGGATAGGAGAAAAGGAATATGTATTGAGAACCTATAGTGTGCTTTGCCTGGTACTTCTTTTAGTACTTAAAGCAACCTGCTGAAAGAGTTGCGCTATTTTCCAATAAAGTATACTATTCCCCTTAACCCCCCCCACTACTGGTTGAGAGGAGCCAGAACTCAAACCAGGTCCATTTCTGAAGTCCAGCTCCCTTCCGCTCTGTGAGGAGGTTCAGTTATTATACCTTGGTTCACAGTAAGGAAACCTCACGGGAGTGGAAGCTGTTTAAATAGTGTAGACATGCTTATGCTGCAGGACATAGGGGTTTGATCTCCACCATATCTACAAGCATGGAATATGCTTTTAAAGAATAGATGCATTAAAGAAAAAGAGTTAATACATATTTTGTGGGTGGTACAAAAGTTAAAGTCAAGTGTGATTTTAAGAATAACAAAAAACCTGGTTCAGGTATTTGCTAAAACTTCAGAACTGAAAAACCAAAATAGGAAGTCTGTAAACTTTATCATTTAAAATTAATAAACCTCAAGAGAAACTCTTTGGGTAGTAGTTAAGTCAGGGTTCCACATACTTTTCTTTTCTAAATCTTATTGGGCAGTAGCCCTGTAAGGTCTGTATTGAAAAGATTATTTATAAATGTAACTGGGGTTCAGACAGTTTCTCAGCCCCCAAGGACCATGGTGGGCCTCTGGCTAAGAGAGCTGGGCCTGTTACATAATTCTCTCAGCTATGGACTCCTTCCTGCTGAATTCCTCAGTCCTAAGGCGGGGGAGGACGCACTTGATTGATTCCACATTTGCTAACAGGGACAAGGATGCTTGCCTAACTTACAATACATCCTTAAATACTTAAGGAAACTGAAACTGATTATATGCTTTCGTGATTTAAATCAACAAGGACCTGAAGAAGCAAATGTTCCTTTTAATGGAGATTCTTTATAAAGGTAAGAACTGTCTTCAATAAGGACACATGATATATAAATTGAAGACTGGCTTTTACCCAAATTTTGCTGCTTCCTGCAGTGGTGACTAAGGTAGATGCTGGTCTTGGGATGGAATACCTTTCACTTGGACTTAGAGAATTTGAACTCAGGTTATCAAAGGGGTAAGGGTAGAGGCCTCCAGGGACCACTGTTTCCAAAGTCTAAGAGTCTTTTGAGTAAAACATCCGATTAGTGAAACAAAACCAAGACCTATAGCTTCTGACAACCAGCTTTTCTCAGCCCCTGAGAGCCCCCGGCTGCTCTCCTGGGGATGGGACTACAGAAAGCCATCTAGGAGTTGTCCCCGCTGTTGTCGTTCTCTTCCCTGCATCAAACTGCTCCCTTTTAAAAGTTAATTATAACTCTTTAATAGAGGGCAAGACCTAAATTTTGTGCCACTGTGAACCCCTGAGGAGTCTGGGGTGAGGCTTTTTATTACTAATGTATATCGTGTAAAGCACAGGAAAAAAAATGGGGGGCGGGGGAGCCTACATTCAAACTTAAGCTGATGCTTAGACCACACATTTGTCTCACTTTCATCCATGTATGTATTCAAATAGTAGGTAGCAAATTAAATCTTTTGAAAATTGAGTGTTGTGAAACATGAAACATTCATACTTGGATCAGTGTCAACTACTAATAATTTAGACTTTATCAAAGGTAAGTGCACACTCAGACTAAGACCATATGTATACTCTCGGTCTTGGGTAAAAAAAGGGGTATTTCTAGACAACTGGCAAATTTAAATGTCCACAGATGATCAGTGTCAGTCTTTTTCTCTTTTCCAAGGATTGCTCTGATTTCAGCTGGCAGTGGTGCCTATACCCACCCAGCACAGTGGGTGCTAGGTAAACCCAAGTCTTCTATTCCAGGTACATGAGGAAGTAAGCTAGAGTTCTCAACTGCGCAGCACTAGAGCTGGGGTATGTTTAGCACCCCCTCAAATTAAACCGAGTAGAAGTGGAATTCTGCCTGCCTACTGTTTGTTAACCCAAAAAAGTACATTTTTTAAAAAAGGCAAGCTTTTATTATTGCATTACTTTTGCACTTGAATTGTTTGAAAGACAAATGCCACATATTCTTGTAGGTTTGCTTTTATTTGTGATAGTGAAAATAGTCTCAATTACAAAGAAGAGCAGAATGAGATCTCCAGGAGCAGCGAAGAAACCCAGGTGAGACTGTGTTAGAGATGTGAATGTGGTCTACTGGAAGAATTTAGTCATAACACTAAATTCTCTGTCTCAAAGTTTTTGTTTTCCCAAATCTGGCAGGGATTGCACATTTAATTTCGTAAGTGGGGAAAGAGGCTTGGCAAAGGTGAAAAGATCCTGCCTAGGTGATACGAAGAGTCAGTATCAGAATCAGGGCTGCTCCAGACTTCAGTGACCACATCCAAGAGTGATCGACATGCAGGTAGCTCTTTGTTCTTTCCCTGAGACATTGCAAAGCGCTGTCCTGATCCCTTGCTTCAAAAAAGTGGTGAACCAGAGCATATTTTCTTTGGGACTAAAAAACAAACAAACAAACTCCAAATGCTGAAAGTTACTACTATTTAATAAGCATTAAATTATGCAAACACAGATACATGTTTTGCAAGCATCCTATATAACAAAAGGGTAATATACAAATTGACCCTAACAGCAGACCAACTGGGAATGACTGGTCTCTATGACACACACTGACCACCAGGGGGCAGATGCTCAATGCAGGAGCTGTTCCTGGTGGTCAGTGCGCTCCCACAAGGGGAGCTCCGCTCAGCCACAAGCCAGGCTAATGATGGCTGCCAGTACAGCGGTGGTGGTAGGAGCCTCTCCTGCTCCTCAGCAGCGCTAACGATGTCTGACTGCAGCTTAGGCCTTCTCCCCACTGGCAAGTGGACATCCCCCTAGGGCTCCCGGGCTGCCAAAGGGATGTCTGACTGCTAGCTTAGGCTGGATCCCCCGGGAAGTAGGCCTAAACCAGCAGGTGGACACCCCCCGAGGGGTCCCAGACTGCGAGGGCACAGGCTTGGCTGAGGGAACCCCCGAGTGCACAAATTTTTGTGCACCAAGCCTCTAGTTATATATAGGGCTATTCAAGAAGCCCAAAACTAGTGCAAGTTGGTTAATGGGCTATAGGGTACCCAAGTAGCTAGTAGTGTCAAATCTGTCACCTCAGAGGTCTTGAACCAGTTTCTAAAACACTGCTTTGTGACAAACAGGAATGTAATGTACAAACACTGGAAGTTTGTAATAGCCTCAAAGCTAAGAATTTACACACGTGTAAGACATTTACAAGTGTATGTCATGCAATCCTTTTATAAAGTTGAATTGAGTGTGGGAACACTATTTTCATGCAAGGATAAAAGGGCTTGACTTCACAGATGTTTTAGTTACAAATCCCTCTTGTCTAGTCAGAGTAAAAGGGTCTAATTTGTTAATATTAGGCAGCCTCTTATGTTTATTACTCCTCAATTTATGTAATCCACACTCCAGAAGGATCAGGTCTAGCACACAGCAGTCTGTCAATAATTATGACTCATCATGGATCCAAGTTAATGGAATTAGACTGTGGGAAAATAGATCTTTGAGACTGGATTTTTTTTTTTAAATAAATAGTGTGGAATTACTTAATATGGCTTGGAAATCATTGTTTTCCTCATACAAAAAGTATGGAAATGTTTACCACAAACATTCATAATATTTATCTTTAGGAAATCTTTACCTCAGGAATAGCTGCCTCCTGCTTCCAGTTTGTTGTTTTGAGAAGTGGTCTCTAAATGGGGGTTGGGGAGGAGGGCAAGTCCTGACATTCCTAAGAATCTAGTAAAATCACGGAGGCTAAATTTAGACAGATGGGTAAAATAAGAAAGGGATTACAATAGTTAAACCCCTCAGATTTTTAATGTTCTTAGATGCCTTCAGTGTTTTAAAGCTTAGCTTCATAGCTCAAAAGCCCACTTTTGTGAACTATCTCCCCCCCCCTCAAAAAAAGACTAGCAAACAATATGAAAATGACAAAATTAAAGTGACAATTTCCAATTCTTCTAGTTCATTTCAAGTGCACAAATTTGGACTGTTTTAGGAATCTGTAAAAACAGTACAGCCAGGTTCTGTGGTCTCCTGAGTTTCATGAAGCTTATAGGAAGCCTTCACATTTTCTGAGCCTGAGCTCAGAGTCAAATGATGACAATCAGAACAGCGTAACCCAAAGGAAGGCAGATGGTCTATCTTTTTTTCCACACATGCAGGTCTCATTCTCAGTGCAATCACAAGAGGAACTGCAGAAATTCACCACCGTAAGCATGACACTGGGTTTCAGCACACAGCCTCATCACTGCTTACTTTAGAAATAAAAATGTGTACGTGCAAGTTAGAATATAGAGGTCAAGCACTACACTTTATTGAGAGGCAGGGGTGGAAAATCATTTTTGTCTCCTGGATTGTTCCTTGACCTTTCCCATCCCCCCAAAGCCAAAAAAACCTCCCACTGTGATGCAGCTATGAATTGTGCCCACATCAGTATCAGGAGCTGGAAGTCCCACTTTGTATTTTTCTTTACCTCAAGGTTATTAAGACAATTTTAGGGTCCACTATGAGGAAGAAAATGTACAGTTAATGCAAAAACTAAATGTTTGTTTCCCAATTTGGAAGATGGGAAGTTAAAAAAATGAAATTTATTTATCCACAAAGTCTGCAAATCCTGTGTTTCGTCGGCAGGCGGCAGCATTGTCTGTGAGTTGGCTATTTCCAGTGGGGCGCTACAGCCTTCCTCTTGCAAATGCCCGCTGGCCACCTTCAGTCCCCTGCCGCACACCCCAAAAAAGAATTTCCCCAGGTTGTGAGACTTAACAGAAGGAAACTTCATGTCGCCAAAAAGATGAAATGGAATCTTAAGACATCAGTGAAATTACTCAAAGGACTCTAGGTGCTGAGTGAGCACTTGGTTTTTTGGAGCAGGTTAATGGACGTACCCCCCTCATAAGGTTCTGGGTTAGCCAGCAGCTCTCTGCTTTGGGTAGCCATGGGAATGAAACATCAGCTCGTTTTTCTTGAAGACCATCTCATTCAAATCCTGTTAGACTGTCATATTTGGGAAGTATGAGGGAACAAATGGGGAAAATTTTTAGTCATACATGAAGATACCAATTTTAATAGCAAGAGCAAAAGTGCTAGTTTCTTACAAAAAATAGAAAGTATATTGTCTGTGATGAAAAATTCTAAAGATCTTTTGAGGAAAAACAAAAATATTTTTTAAATTTTAGGAGTATCTATTTTTTTATTATTAAAATTAGTATCTTTATTTGCCCAAATGAAACATCTTTATAAAATCTAAGAGTATCTATGAAACTGAAAATGATTAAGGGCCTGATAAAGAAGTAAGGTTGCTCACTTTAAAGTCCTCCTATGGAACATAGACCTGAGGAAAAGGTAGCAGAAGTTAAAGAGAAAAACTTCCGAAGCAACTTGACCAAATTCCATAAGATACACAATGAGGGAGGAAAGGCCTTTGGGCTTTTGCCCTCTTGCAGCTCAGCAGCCTAGCCTCAGGGAATCAAAGCATGAACCCAAAGGGCATTTGGGGAAAATATGGAATAAAAATGTGTAAGGTGGAAGACGGAAATCCACTGTGGCAACTCCCACCAAGCTGTATTAGCTGGATGAGGACAGCTCATTAGCTCCGTGATACAAAGATCAGTTCTGGTTAGAGAAGAAGAGAAGAGAAAGGATGAGTTTCTGGAACTCAGGGCCCAGACATGAAGCAGATTACCATTCCTGGCATCATCCATGAATGTCTTACAAAAGCAGACAAGTCCCTGGGTGCTTTATGGACACCCCAGCTGAACTATGCCATTGTTAGTGACCATACCAAATGAATACAGATTTGGGGGAAACAACCCCAATAAAGAAAAGAGGAGGTAGAAGAATGAAAAACAGTCCATGTGTCTATCATTCCACATGAAGCAGAGGAGAAGGAAGCACAGGGCAGATGAGCAGCCAGGAGGATAAAGACACGGTACATGAAATTGAGGGAGAGCAGGGACCTGGAACCAGCAGCCATGCCTAAAAGTGGTCCTCAGGGTGAACTGGGAGGGATGCCCTTCGATTTGCAGTCTCAGGAACAGCTCGCCTGGGCATGCACATGCTTTCAAGAAGACAAGCCAAGCCCTCTTTCTTTCGTTGTCTGAATCTAATTTGAGACACAAATTTCGACCAATAGGCCGCCAGGCTGGCCAGAGATGAACCTGTGATGAGGGACTGGGTGGGGGATGATGGCAGCACAGACCGAAATGTCCTGCTCAGACCCTGCAGCTGTTCCTGCCCCGCCTCAGCCACCCGTGCTCCAATGCACCCATGGCAGCCAGGATGAACGCTGTTTTATCACTGTCCCGTTTTCACAGGGAACAAGCAAGGACGACAGTGTCTACAGGGAGGAACAGAAAGCAAGTGTTTCCAGGGCAGGCTCTGAGCGATACTCTCACACAGGCTCTTCAGGCAGCAGGCAGCTCCAGCGGCCGCCGCCACCCACCACCCCCACCACTCAGGCTCCCACACTCCATCCTGGCCAGAAGGGATAACTGACAGCTCCTGTCATCCCAAGAAGACAGAGGTTCTATTTTAGGTGACATTCCTCAAACCTCACCCGAGAGCACAGTCGCAAATCCACGCCACCTGAATGCTTATTTGCAGACTGGGCGGCCACTGCTGCTGTTTTTGTAACCTCTCTCTGTCTTTTCAGTCCCTCCCTCACAAAAATAAAGGTGTCCACACAGGCATCCACTCGCTCCTTAAAGTAACCAGTCACTTCTGGGGTTCTTGATTTCCTATTGCCATCTGTGGAGAGTGAAGAGGGGCACAGAGAGGGCTGTGGGGAGGGGGGAATTCCAGGGGACACGGACACACATAACCTGCAATGACGCAAGTCTTACGCCTGTCAGACACCACCAAACAGGGCTCACACATTACCTTGCAATCCTCCCTGATTCAGGTTGCCTTCCCCTTGATGGCCCAGAGTTGAAGCCGCCGGTGCCATTCCCAAGCCCGTTAGTTCCCACTTCTGTGTCCATTCGAACTTCGGTACCTGCCAGGAACCCGCAGAGAAACTAAGGCACTTGTGTGCAAGGGGCTACAAATACCTTCCCACCCTTCCACTAGTGCCCAAAACAAACCTGCTAACGCTAATCTCCCCCTCACTTGCAGCTCAACAGCTTTTCTCCTTTAAGCCCCTGATAATGGTTTTACTAAAATCCCCTTTTGATGGAAAAAAATCCCAGCTGGACATTTCAGGCCTCTGCACAATGTACAAGTCTGCAGGTCTTTCCCTACCTCACAAAGACCTCTAATCAAGTGGAAAATGTGCTGGAGGCCAGAGGTTTGGGCCTGCAATTATTTTTTAAGGGATTACTAGAGAAGAATGGGGGGCAGCGAGGACCTCCTCCTGCTGTTTCCCATGTGGCCCTGCTTTGAGACATACTGAGCCAGCAGTAGCTGCCCAGATCTTCAGCACAAGAGCCTCATCTCTTCCTTCTCTGGTGGAAGGATATCATCTTTGAACACCATCACTTCAAAAAGATTTAGAGAGTTTGGAAGCGACGTGCAGGTCCTATTCTGACTCCATGTAAGCTCTTGTTTAGAAACCCACTACGGAACAGGATCTCCTGTGTGGGGCGAGCACTCATTCGTTAACCTCTAACCCTGCTCTGCACGCAGAGGGGAGAATTCACACCGTGTCCACACACTGCTAAGATTGAGGGTATTCAGCAAGGCTTCCCAGGCTGTGGAGGGCAAAAGGTCATGTTCCCGATCTTGCCAGATATGCTTCGTCTTATTTGTACACATTGACCCTTCCCCTCAACACTGAGCAAATACCCATGAAACTCTTAATGTAATACATGGATAAAAATATAAAATGCCAACTGTTTTTATCGCCCTATTTGGAATCTTCGTTTTTAAAATGTGCACCATGGGAGGGAGTCTATCTTCTCTGTGTATCACGAAGGACCATCTTTGATGTCATTTATACACACATGTTCATGAAGGATTAACTGATAAAGATGAACATTTCAGGTTGGTCCTAAGTTCTCCTCATTCTCTTTCAGCACATAGACTACTCATTATTCTAAGTCCACCTGCTTAGTGATATATGCAAATACCCAGTAAAAAGGAAATGATTACAAATTCCTAAACTCATTCTGGGATGATCAAGGATTAGGCAGTTCAGCTCTGAAAGTTAGAAGTCAACATATATCTCAAAATAAATACCAGGCTTTCTTCAAAGTCCCTAATATAGCTTTGGTCAAAAACAAAACAAAATAAAAATAATGCTATAAAATTCCAAAACACCAACTCTAGTCTTCTTTCATCTGTACAAATACTTCATTGACATATTTACCTTATTAAGTTTTCAGTTTTCCCTCAGAAGAACCCTAAATAATTGAGAACTGGATGGAGAGAAGCACACTTATTACATTTAATATATTACATTGAATACTTAATGCAAATATCATGTTAGTGTTTTATGATGTTGACCTTCATACTTCTTTTGGTGGGTGTTATTGGAGGAAGGGACTATATAGTTGCCCCCCAAAAAGCAAGTGAGGGTGGATCTGCTGGAGTCCTCTTCCCAAATAATGCTAGAGAGGTTTGCTGAATCACGTCTGCTGTTTATCCAGCTGTGGTGACAGCTTTCTCCAGGAGGGAATAAACTTCATCCTACTTTAGCTGAAGATGTAATTCTTTAGAAAGATGACCTGAAACATTCAAGGGCATCAAAGGACACAGTGGACTACCTCTACTGGGGCCCGACTTGAGATAAGTCTGCCTTACAGGAGAGCTGCTCCAAGCTTTTCTCCAGAAAACACTTCCTGAGTCACTGCTCAGCTGCCTATTTAGTCATCACCACTATTTGGGGGTTCATCAATATTCTACTACTTCTCTGCCCTTTTTACAAACTATAGTGAACAAAATACCATTTGTTTCAGAAGTCATTCTCCCTACCAACAACAATTTGGGAAAGAGTAAATAGTAATTTGAAAGCAATAATTGAATAGAACAGTGTCAGCACTGCATCTCAGATTTTCAGGGCAGTGGGAAATTTTAGTACTTTGGAATGTAAACATCTTTCAGACTCTCATCGGATCATACAGGTATCTAAAAATCAACTTAAGATCAACTTCCTTAATTTTCTATTTAAAAAAAGATGAACATATTTAGAATTAAGCAGTGTAAAGGACGGACTTCCATTTCTAATTAACTAAGAAAATTTTTTTCACGGTCTAAAGGGAGAATTAAATTATATCTTGAGGTTGAAATGTTATCAGTCCTCAGTTCATTGTGTTCAACTGGCATACCTAAAATAGTTGGGAAATGCCCTTGAGTCCGCAAAAAAGATATGCGCTAGTGTCTCCAGATTGCACAAAGTGGGGTCACCTACAGGAAGAAAGGGAGCCTCGCTTCTCTGTAGTGCTTTTTCTAGCTCCTTCTTTCATGCTCTTGATAACCAAAGGCTACACCCAACTCCTGCTCAAATTGTCTCTGTTGCATCACTGAGTGTTTCTGAAATTCTCTCCGTTCACTCATGCACATATTTGAGGGGTCACCTAACCACTAGACCGCCATCTCCATGCCTAACACCTGCAGGCTCTTCCAGGAATGGCTGCACTGGAGAGTCTGGCTCTCTGCTTCCCCCAAGCTGCCTTCCAAATCCATCCCCAGTACCTCCCAATCTTCCAAACTCGTGGAGGCCAGAGGAGTGATAATTGTCATTATTGTATTTGATTGGCAATCTCAACACCACAGTTTTTAAATACAATTTTTACTAACATATGCCTGCCTATTTAAGGCTGTTCTTAAAAGTAATATATAAACCAAAAAAAAAAAAAAAAAAAAGTGATACATAAACGCTTATTTCAAAAAATTCTTATTAAAATCAATCATCCAGAATAGAAAAATTTGGATGACAAGGCAAATTGCCCTTCAGGCCTCATGAAATACCACTTCCTTCCCTTGAGGTGCCTCAGGTGACAGAGTGGGCTGGGTCCATTTGGACCCAACTCCAGCTTTGAATGGCTAACAGTGGTGATAAATGCCCCAAACTTGGGTCTGGTACAGAATCTTATAATGACTTGTATAGTATCTTGAAATTAAGCATTTCTCAGCATAAGTTAAGCTCCCAGCGGATCTATGGCAATTGAGCAACATTAAAAATATCTCTCCCCAGGTTTCCTGCTTAAGAAATCTCTTCAAGTTCCTCTCTGGGAACCTGTGAGTTTATCTCCATAGTGCTGACAGTCAAGTGGCAGGGCTGATAAGCATGGGTTTGGCTTTATCCGTTATAGAGTTAAAACTACTTTAGGAGCCTATAAAAATGCTAACAAATAAATATTCCTTTTGACCAACCCAATCAACCCTCGTTCACAATCACAAAATCCGGGTTTATTTAGAATAATTGCTAACTAATAGTTAAAATGCTAGAGTTTATGAATGACTTTTTAAAAACTCGAATTAGTGTGGATTCAAGGCTGTCTTTCACTTAGTAAATATTTATTTGGCATCTATTACAGGCTGGAGTTCTGTGCCAGGGCTGCGATACAGAGGGACGTCTCATTTACTTGTAGAAGTCTGCTTTCTTGAGTGGGAGAGAAAGAAGCAGAGTTTCACTGGGAACTGCTCCCAACCCACAGCCTGATTTATCTGTACCGCAGCCTGTAATCTAGATATGCCCATGGGAGTGTGTCCCATGTGTGTTTTAGGGGAAAAAAATAGCACACACAAGACAAGTTGGGGTTGCTGTTTCACCGAGTTCTCAGTGCAGGAGGGAACCAGCCAGTGGCGGATAAGGAAGCAAAACCGAGGTTTATATAAACACAATACTAATCTCCCTCTCACTTCCCCAGAGGGCGACAGCCCCGCTCCTATTCCAAGCCTGAACGCTGGCCTCATGGTCTCTCCCCCACCTCTTCCAAGCTGCCCTAGACGTCAATTTCAAACTGATTCCACTGGTACAAAAATTCTGAGTGAGGGGCTACACGAACCCAATGGCCTTCCTCCCACCCCACCCCCGCCCCCCATCACTGACTGCCAACCTGCTTCCTGCCGGCCAGTCAGCTTGGCTTGTCTGGACTTTATCAGTGAAGCACAAGCTAAAAAGTTTCCAAGGGAGGTCTAACCAATCCAGGTTCTTGACAGAAATGACTACAGGGATGGGCAAAAGTAGGCTTACAGTTGCATGTGAAAGTTTATTCTTGTATTATTATTCATTAATTACTGTGTTGTTTACTTGTATTCAACTATAAACCTACTTTTTGCCCATTTCTGTATTCAAATTATTTTCTGCTTCATGTCCAGTAATTTTGTTCTATTAGAAAAAGAGTTTGTGAGAAGAAAAGGAAATATTTAAGGTTTCCTCCTGCTGTTCAAAGCTAGTTAAATGTAAACAGAAAAAACCTGTTAGGCTGCGTATGATTTGTCATGTGCGTCTCAGCGCTGACACAAACACACACGCTGGCAGGCTTCACAGCCAGGGAAGTCCCACCCCAGACAGGACCTTTTCCACCCAAGATCCTTCAAAGAGAGAAAGTTTGTGTCCAACCTGCAGACCACTCTGTAATGATTCCCCAGGACCTAAGCACAGACAGTTCCTCAAAGACACGGCCACAGAGACGGTTACCCTCTTCCTCTTCCTCTAACGTGCACATGAGAACCAGTCGCACACACTCCACTCACTGTCTGCCTCCTGAGAAGCCACCAGGTGCCTTCGTAAGCTCTCACGAATGTCAGCTCCAGACACTGACACAGAGCATGGGCCGGCGCCAACCAGGCAAGGACTCAGTGTGTTGGGGGTTGGGGGGGGGTTGCAGGGAAGAGTCCTACTGAGCACTGATAGACTGGAGGCTGTGAGCACAGTATTCTCAGTGACCAATGAGTAGGAGGACTTTTTCCCCAGGGAATCCTGAGGGCACAGTGTCAGTATTTACTCGAAGTACCATTAACCCTAGCCATACACCAAAATCTATGCTTATGGCTGGAATATTCTGAGCCAGAGAAAGAGACATAGATAGAGATGGAGGGAGGAGGGAGTTAGGGAGGGAAAGAGGGAAGGATGGAGGGAAGGAAGGAAGGAAGGAAGGAAGGAAGGAAGGAAGGAAGGAAGGAAGGAAGGAAGGAATTTCTTTTAGATCAACTCTTAATCAGCATCTCCTGAGAAACTGAACTACTTTTATCTCAAAGTGAAATAAAGGAATCCCAGTGAGCAAAAGGAGGATAAAGCTGTGGGAGATGTTTATTTTTATTTTTATAGTTTTTTCTCCCTTGGGGTTTTGCTCATCTGTCTATATATGTCCCTAGAAAATATTATTCTTAGAGTCCAGAGTCTGTTCACATTTGTTTGTACAGATTTTTAAAGGGCAAATAAAAGACAAGCCGAGATACTTTTGTTATGTACTGTTGTACTCCAATGATGAGATTAGACCTTTCCCATCCAGTTCAGGACCAATTTGTTTATCATTACTGGCCAAAAAGTACTTTTTTGAGATACACTATTACGTTCATTAAAGATGATTTGTAAAAGAAGGCTCAACTTTCCCAATGAACTCCTACCAAAACCTTTCCAAGGGGCTGTGACTGGACTCAGTCCCTAAGTAAGGCAGGACCCTGCTGACTGCACATGCTATGCCCCTAAAGCTCTCTGCCCATATCCTACCTTCAGCTCAGGCACAAGGCAGGCCTCGTGTGGCTTATTATCGTGTGATGCTCTGGGATCCTCGAGGCCCTGAACTGCAGATGCCTCAGAAGAAGGTTCTACAGACTCCTTTGCTATCCAGAGGATGTGGCACTTCTCAGCGCTCAACTGTACTCATTGTCCCTGCCTCTGCAGGCACCTTCTCTGCCGCCAGCTTTAACTTACCCAGCGCCTCATTCACACCACTGTTCTTCAGATGGGTCTTGGATGGCCTGCATAGGATTTACCTGTGTGCCTGCTAGAAATGCACTGTTTAGGAGGGTGGGGCTCCCAAACTCTCTACTCTATCCCCAGAGATTCCTTCTTAAAAATGTAATCAGATCACATTGCTTGCTATCCTGCCTAAAAACCTCCACTAGCTTTTGCATAAACAATAAAGTCTCAACTACTTGTAGTGTATGCCTTCAATATCCCATTACCCCTCACTTTTTTGTGTCCTGCGCCTGTTGTACCCCCAGTCCTATAATGTTCTTCCCTCCCTGTTTGATTGAGAATTCTTCCTACCCTTCAAGGCCTGACTCAAATGAACTCTGAAAATCTTCTATTACTTTCTCCTGTGCAGCCCCGAAACAAGGTGTCTGAGGCTCTGGTATTAGCACTCTTGGGACTGCTAGAAAAAGATCAATGTCAAAGCAAAACATCAATCAGCTGCCTCCTGCATGCCTCCTACTGGGGATCAAGCCCACAACCCAAGCGTATGCCCTGACAGAATTAAACTGGCAACCTTTTGGTGCACAGGACTATGCCCAACCAACTGAGCCACACCGGCCAGGGCTGCACTGTAATGCTTTTTTTGCATTACTCCCTCTCCCTAGACGGATCTCCTGGTCATGGGAGGTCAGGATGGCATGCAACTGACAAGTATAAAAGTATGTATTGAGTTTCTATCAAGTGTCAGCTCTGTACTAGGGGCTGAGAATATGGCAGTGAATGAAACTTGTTTCCAGTTTCCCAAAGTGTACAGCCTATGGGGAAAAAAAAAATCACGAAATAATTTCCATAATATGTGATGAATATTTTGATAGTAGTACCCGTACAGGTTGGGGGTGA
Source organism: Murina feae (assembly GCA_004026665.1). NCBI lineage: Eukaryota > Metazoa > Chordata > Mammalia > Chiroptera > Vespertilionidae > Murina > Murina feae. Next base: position 41,279 of record PVJC01010327.1, read on the forward strand.
GGAACCCAAGTAAGAGGGACAGAGACTGCCTTCCTAGCACTACTGCGTGCACACTGCGAGGTTCTGAACAAATGTTCTTGAGTGAAGTGTCACTCAAATGCTGATGATCCTTATATGTTCAGCCCAGACCTCTGAACCCACAGGCCCAACTTTTAGACATCTGTACTCTCTGTCCCACCCAACACATTTAAAACAAAACACTTTTCCCCAAACCTACTCTACCTGCTCAAATAAGCTACAGCCTCTATAAAAGGCAACCCATGGTTGGCCAAACAATTAATCTGGGAGTAACATATATCTGAGTCCTCCCTTTGTCTCATTAAACCCAGCACACTCTAGCCTGTCAATTCTGCTTTCTGGATTCCAAGTTCTTTATCTTCTTCTCCACCCTACCATTGCCCTGAGTCAATCCTCATCATTTGTAACTTCTAAGAGTGATTTTCCCAATGTACCAATCTAACGTTAAATCACTGCCTCGGACACAATTCTTCCTGCTTCCGTGGTTCCTCCTGGCACACCCTGGTCTGTACATACTGCGCCCTCCTCTGGGGATGGAGGCAGGACCCCTGGACCTGGTGGTCCAGTGTAAGGACTTCGTTAAGTACCACATGGGCTGATACCTAAGGACAGTTGAGGGTGCCTGTTGCATCTTAGCAACTAAAATAGTCAAAAGTAGCTCGGCCGATGTGGCTCAGTGGTTGAGCGTTATTATATGAACCAGGAGATCACAGTTCGATTCCCAGTCAGGGGCTCAATCCCCAGTAAGGGGCGTGCAGGTGGCAGTCAATAGATAATTCTCTCCATCACTGATATTCCTCTCTCTCTCTCTCTCTCTCTCTCTCTCTCTCTCTCTCTCATTAATAAAAAAATAATTTTTAAACCCAAAAGTGTAATGACTAGTGTTACGATCAGATCAAAATGTTCCTGCATGCAAAGAAGCACATTATTTGCATTGAAATGTTCTCTTCAGCTCTGGTACCAAACATTCAAGGAAGCACCAACACCTATCCTCCTCAAACTACTCCAAAAAATCCAAGAGGAAAGAATAGTTCAAAGCCCTAATTCCAAAACCAGATAAAGACTACAAAGAAAGAGAATTACAGGCTAGTATCTCTGATGAACATAGATACTAAAATCCTCAACAAAATATTAGCAAATCAGATCCAGAAATATATTAAAAAGATCATACAACATAACTAAATGGGATTTACTCCAGGATGCAAAGCTGGTACAATATTTACAAATCAACAAGTGAAAGACAAAGATCAATAAACTGAAAGACAAAAAACACATGATCATATCAATAGATGCAGAAAAAGCATTTGACAAAATCCAACAGCCCTTTTTGATAAAATTCTCAGCAAAGTGGGAATAGAGGGTCATATTCAACATAATAAAGGACATATATGACAAACCTACAGTCAACATTATATCCAATGGACAAAAACTAAAACCATTTCCCTAAGAATAGGAACAAGGCAGGGATGTCCAGATTCACCACTCTTATTCAACATAGTACTAGAAGTCCTAGCCACAGCAATCAGACAAGAAGAAGAAATAAAAGGCATCCAAATTGGAAAGGAGGAAGTAAAACTGTCATTATTTGCAGATGACATGGTATTGTACATAGAAAACCCTGAATAGTCCACCAAAACACTATAAGATTTAATAAATGAATTCGGCAATGCAGCAGGATACAAAATCAACACCCAGAATTGATGGCATTTTTATACACCAATAATGAACTTTTAGAAAGAGAAACTAAAAAAACAATCCCATTTACAAATGCAACAAAAAATTAAGATACCTAGGAATACCCTTAACCAAGGAGGTAAACGACTTGTACTCAGAAAACTAGACAGAGGAAGATATAACAAGTGGAAGAATATGCCATGTTCATGGACTGGTAGAATTAACATCATTAAAATGGCCATACTACCAGAGTAATCAGTAGATTCAATGCAATCACCATTAAAATAAAAATAGCATATTTCACAGATCTAGAATACTCCAAAAGTTTATATGGAGCCAAAAAAGAGACAAAATAGCTGCAGCAATCTTGAGAAAGAAGAACAAAGTTGGAGGAATCACAATACTAGACATCAAGTTATACTATAAAAGCCACTGTAATCAAAACAGCCTAGTACTAGCACAAGAACAGACATATAGACCAATGGAACAGAACAGAGAACCCAGAAATCGAACCAAGCCATTATGCTCAATTAATATTTGACAAAGGAGGCAAGAGCATACAATGGAGTAGTTAGTCCCTTCAATAAATGGTGCTGGGAAAATTGTATAGGTACATGCAAAAAAAATGAAATTAGACCACCAATTTATATTACACACAAGAATAAACTCAAAGAGGATGTAAGTTGTGAAATCATAAAAATTCTAGAAGGGCCCTAGCTGGTTTGGCTCAGTGGAGCGTGTCAGCCTATGGACTTAAGGGTCCTGGGTTCCATTCCAGTCAAGGGCACATGCCCAGGTTGCAGGCTTGATTCCCAGTAGAGGGCAGGAGGCCACCATTCAATGATTCTCTCATCATTGATGTTTCTCTCTCTCTCTCTCTCTCTCTCTCTCTCTCTCTCTCTCTCTCTCTCTCTCTCTCTCTCTCTCTCCCTCCCCCCCTCCCTCCCCCCCCCCCTC